>OY796889.1:4978822-5009426 GCA_963680785.1 Diplosoma virens | reverse complement strand
GGTAGTCCCCTTGGTCCCGCTCTAGCAAATATATTCGTTGGCTATTATGAATCAAAACTTTTCAATAAAATTTCAAAACCTACCGTATACTGTCGGTACGTTGATGACACTTTTTCCCTTTTTCACAAAGAAACTGAATTCCAAAAATTTTTAAATTGTCTTAACTCGCTTCACCCCTCCTTAAAATTTACCAATGAAATTGAAACCAATAATTCTCTGCCTTTTTTGGATATACTTGTTACGAAATCTGACAATAAATTCATCACTTCAGTCTATCGAAAGCCCACTTTCACAGGTCAATATATTCACTGGAATTCCTTGGGACCAAAACAACGTAAAACAAATCTCGTTGATACTTTAACACATCGAGCCTTAAAAATCTGCTCTAAATCCACATTAAAACATGAACTAGATAATATTCGCTCTATTCTTGTACAAAATGGTTATCCAGAATTCCTTATTGATTCGAGAATTTCTAAAAAACTTTTACGTTTCCAACAAAACACTAAAGAAGGCCCCAAAAAATGTCCTGTCTATGTAAAACTACCTTGGATTGGCGAAAATTCCCTGAAATTTGAAAGAAAAATAAAATTATCTATTAATAATTGTTTTGGAGCGGTCCAACCACGAGTGGTCTTTTCCACCAGACGAATTTTACCTGCTATACATAAAGACGTTCTTCCCACTTTTCAACAAAGTAACGTCGTATACGAATACGTGTGCTACTGTGATAGTCGGTACGTGGGTCGAACGTCTCAACGTTTGCAGTACAGAATCCGCCAGCATGTGCCGAAGTCTATTCGGAATAGAACCAGTAAAGAACGTAAACAACCAGAACGTCCAGGTAAACTAGCTAATTCAATACCGCACTGTGACTCAGCGATTGGAAACCATTTGTTACATAACCAAAAATGTGCATCTCACTATAAGGACAATCAATTTTTTATTCTCTCTAAAGGACGATCCGATTTCCACTTATCAGTCTTAGAATCAATTTTCATCACTCTTCGAAAACCTAATTTGTGTAGACAGAAAGAGTTTGTTTACAAACATAAATTGTTAGCATAATTGTAAAAATTTTCTTTTTTAGTTCCAAATTTTAACACAAAGCTTGCATAATTTTGTTTCTTTTTTTGCCAAAAAATTTCTTACGCTGACGAAACGTGATTTTATTTATTAACCCATTAACGGCCATTGTCCTTTTTTTGGGACGTAAATTAAAATTTCACTGGAACTTATATTATTGCATATATTTCATTGCTATCTTTTCCCACAGGATAACAATCAAGTATTCTATGTTCTTTGAAAATACCAGATCAAAAAGTTTATAATTCTTGACTCTAGAGCATTACAAATATAGCTAATTTTAGCTCTTCGCGGCCTAACTTCCAATATTGTAGCCAGTGTCAATGTGACTACAGTCCAGTGAGGGTGTGCTGCCTTATTACTCTTAGGAGAGACAGATAGACAGACTGAAACATAAAATTGATATGAATAAGTCATTATGTGAGTGTACTAAATGTTTAACTTTTATGTCCCATTTATGGGACAATGACCTCATTTCAACAAAGTGTGTGAATTTCAATTTTTCTCAAATATTTTTTTACTTTTATGTAACTGTTGAGAACTTTAGTTCCTAAATATTGAAATACCTTTGCAATAACCTTTTTATGTAGTCGGCAGCGTGGTGGAGTGGTTAAAGCGCCGGGCTCGTGACCAACACGGTATCGGTTCAAAACCCACTCGCACCGTTCTGTTTTGTTGTTGGGAAAGACACTTTACAGCACATTGCCCTGTTTGGTGGTTCTGGCAAGCAGTTCTAAATTACAGTCATATCTCTATTAAATTACAAGCGGACAGCAATATCTTGATATCTCCGGAAGCAGGTCGGGGTAATTGCCTACCCTATGTATTAGCGCCTCCGTTGCTTTCCTGCAAGTCAGGAGGATAAATATAGAGATAAAATAAATGCACATTTTACAGAAATTTTAGCTGTTTTGTAAATGTATTAATAAATGTACCATGTTTCGTAAACGCGGCATGATTACTGAAGAAATTCACAGAGCACTTGCAGAATTGGAGGATGACGACATTGAAGGCGTTTCTGTTGCAATTATTCCACCCCCTATGGATCTTCTTACGGATGAAGAGGATGTAAATGATGAAAATATTCCTGAAGCGACCAGCAGGAACTTTAGAACTAATAGGCTACCAACTTTCTCAAGTAAATGAAGATGAGCCTTCAACATCTGCAATCCGGCATAAACGGAAGAAAAAAGATCCTAGCGTAGATCCCAAATGGGAAAAATGTGAACCAGAGTACAAAAGTGAAATGATGACTCCCTCAAAAAATTTTTACGAGAAGTTAGAAAGCCTTCAAGGTAAAAGTACTGCGGAAATTTTTGAACAATTACTATCTGATGTACTTGAACTTAAGCTACAGCAAACATTGACTTATGCTTTACAAAAGAATGATCCACAGTTTACACTTGAATTGAATAAAATCAAAACATTTATGGGAATTCTTCTCTTCAGCAGGTATCATAAACTGCCACAGCAAAACATGTACTGGGAGCAGAGCCCAGACGCTGGGATACCATTAGTATATAATGTTATGACAAGACAAAAATTCAAAACGATAAATCGGTATCTATATCTGAATGAAAATGCTATAATTGATGCTAGTTACAAAATGTATGAATCAAGACCTTTTTTAGTTGCCCTAAACACAAATTTTCAGAAGTTTGGCATTTTTCACTCTCATTTGTCAGTTGATGAAATGATGATAAGGTACTATGGGATGCATTCCGCAAAAATGTTTATGAAAGGAAAGCCTATAAAATTCGGGTATAAATTTTGGTGTTTGTGTAGTGAAGATAGATATTTATGCAACTTTGCACCTTACCTTGGTAAAGAAAACGAGCCCAACAATGAACCTCTTGGAATAAGAGTCATAAAAACCTAACCTCAATTATTCCAAAAGAAGAGGCCTCCAACGATGAAATTTTCTTTGATAATTTCTTTACGAGCATCAAAGTTTTAAAGCATTTAGGAAAAAACTCATTGAAAGCAACTGGTACTAACAGAGAAAATCGTACCAAAAATGCCCTCTAATCTCTTCTAAAGCAATGAAAAAAACTACGGAAAGAGGGTTTACTGATTATAGGTTTGATCGGGAAACCCGAATCTTAGTACTTAGTAGTCAAGTGGCATGACAACACTCCCGTTTCTATTGCTACCAATTACAGTTCTGTGTATCCAGTTGGAAATACCACCAGACACTCACATATATTAAAAAAAAAATACTATAAAAACCCCAAAAGTTGTATCTGATTATAATAAATTGATGGGAGGAGTTGACCTTCTAAATAACAGATCACTCTATATAGAACAAGGATTTGCGGAAAGAAGTGGTGGTTTCCAATTTTTACTCAAATGTTGGACGTAGCTGTTATAAACTGCTGGAGAATACATAACATTATAAATAAAAATGAGAATCTTACTCTGCTAGAAGCCAGAAGAAAGCTCACTTTAGCATTGCTTTCAAAAACATCGTCTTCCAACCGACATCGTCCAGGATCACAAAAGAGCATATTAAGAAGAGGAAGTGTAAGTGAAGAAGTTAGATATGATTCTGGGAGTCATTTTGTTGCAGTAATTCAAACTCAGAGGCGTTGTGCACTTTGTGGAAAGAAGGTCAAAAGAATTTGCAGTCGATATGATGTTCTCCTTCATGATGCATGTTTTGAAATATTTCATACTAAATAATATCAAGGTTATAAATTAAAATACACCAGAATCATAAAATCTTTAAATGTAAAAGGAAAATAAAGTTCACTCTACAATTATTTATAAAGAAATTGCATTCGAGTTCTTTTTACATTGCTTTGTGAATTTTTTTATAAACATTATATTTAGAATAATGGCTTGATTTTTGATTGTTTTGTATTACTTTTTATCACATTATTGGGAGTAAATACCTTCATTTTGTTTAAATAAAGGAAGAGAAACTCAGTTTTTGTTTCCCAATCTAAAAAGACTACAATATTGTGCAATAAATAGCGGTTAATGATGCACAAATGGTAATAATACATTATCGCAGGCAATACCCTGAATCAGGGCCAACGTCCCATAAATAGGACACCTCGTTTCGAATACAAAATGAATTTCGATTTTTTCAAATTTCTTGCAGTATACTTCTGAAGTCACCAGAAGATGGTAACAATCTATTTTTTTCAAAAAAACTTAGCACTTTAATTCCGGCCCGTAATGGGTTAATACTTTTCAATTATTATGATAACTATTATTAACCTTAATTTTTAGCCAATCAGAATCAGCTTTTTAACTTTTGAAATACTACATTCAGTTCTGCAATTCATTCTAGCGAAACCTCCTGAAGAGAGCTAGACGAAAACGTTTGAGTTTTCAAAACAGCCTTTTTTTAAGGCTACTTAATTAACAAAAGAGCTTTAAATGAAGCATTTGTTGTTAAAAGAAAAATTATGCTTAAACTCAATGCTTACAGAAAAATTTCAAGCTACTGCCAAGAACATTTTGGTCACTCACAGGAAAAAACTGATTCGCCTTTGGTTAAGAGAACGCCGTGAATCTCCGGCTTGTGTAAAAAATTTAAGTAGTAGAAATTTAACAATTGAAGAAGAAGACGCTCTACGGTTTGGTCTTGATAACCATATTTTACCAAAAAAACTACGAACAGATGATATCAAAGCGCAGATAGAAAAACTGTTTTATTTTATCAACAAGGAGAATAAACTTATTGACGACAACTTTAAAGACGAAGTCAAATTTATGTTCAAGAAATTCGTTAATGCCGGTAAGAGAATTTGTGCTCACCCCAAAAACGCAGCTCTTCATAATACCTTAAAAAAACTGGGCGATAACTCCAGAATTAAAGTTTATAAATTCGATAAAGGGAAAGGGGTAGTGATTTTGGACAGCCATGACTACTACGCAAAACTGGATTGCATAATAATGATAGCTCAAAATTTCATGAAATTAATCAAGACACCAAAGTTCATCCGATAATTAAAAAAGAAAAATCCATTAATTATTATGTCAACAAATATCTAAAATCATATGGAAGTAAAACAGTAAAAAAACCTCATTCCAAAAGGCAGTAGTCCAGGAAAAATGTACGGTCTCATCAAAGTCCATAAAAATAATAACCCAGCAAGGCCAGTGATATCGATGATTGGCACCCCAGAATATCAACTTGCCAAATTTCTTGATTCAATAATCAAAAGTTACATACCAGATTCATACATGTTACATTCTACTGATCACTTTCTTGATGAATTAAATAACTTCCAATTTAAAGCGGATCACAAACTTGTTAGCTTTGACGTTCAATCTCTGTTCACAAATGTTCCTCTGGATGAAACCATTAATATAATTGCTGACTACATCTACTCAAAAGATAACCAGATTAAAGACAATCTACCTTCAATGAAAAAAGAAGTATTCATAAAACTGCTGCGTTTGGCCAACCAAGGAATAATTTTATCTAAAAACAAATTATATCAACAACATTATGGTGTCAGTATAGGTTCTCCACTGGCTCCAACTTTAGCCAATTTTTTTCTTGCCCACAATAATATTAAATTCACAGTGGAGCTCCCTTCTGACACCATACCATTTCTTGACGTTGAAATTAGGCTCAATGAAACAGGGATTGATACTTGGGTATACAGAAAACCTACAAACACCAATCTAATTTTGAATTTTAACGCGCTGTGTCCCACTAAATGGAAGTCTGGATTAATTCTATGTTTTTTAAATCGAGCCAAGCGTATTTGTTCCTCCGATTTTTTGTTTGATAAAGAAGTTAGTATGTTAAAAAAGATGTTTTTGAATAATGGTTAACCTTCATCGTTTTTTGATAAAATTCTTGCGAGCTTTCAATCTTTTAAACAATTTTCTCAAAACATTAGCTTTGAAAATAGTTTTTGTATTCCGTATTTGGGTAAGGAATCACATCACTTTGCAAATCGTCTTTCTGCATTAATAAAAAACAAGTACAACTTAAAAATATCTCCTATCTATAAAACTTTTAAAGTAGTCAATTATTTTCAGTTAAAATCCAAAACTCCTGTGGCTCTTTGTTCAAATGTTGTCTATAATTTCTCGTGTTCGTGCGATACGAACAAGACATACATCGGTATGTCGTCCAGACATTTGATCACTAGAGTTCGGGAGCATCTGAATTTCAAAAGTCTACAGGATAGTGCAGTTAAAGATCATATCTTTAAGTGTTCTGTAGAAAATTAACACTCCATTATATCAAGTCGTCGTCGTTGTTTGGAAGGGCATCCACTCCAGAACAGATACAAACAGGACTGGGACCGAGGATTTATCCTTTTACTACCCAGGATGCTGCACCGTTCGGATCAGATGCTAGCAGTGATGTTGTTTAGCCAGCATCGGATTTTTCATTTAAAACCATCCGACCTCGTGCTTCGTGTAGTGTTTAATGTATTGGGCAAGCTATTAAAAAGTTGTCTGCAGTTTGTTCAATGGTGCCGCACTCGCAATTCGGTGAAGGAGCGAGAACCCATTTATGCATCGACGAATGGAATCGCCCAACACCACTACGCAGGCGATTAAGCTTAACACAAGTTGTTCGGTGCAAGCTTATTCCAACAGGCCTGGCACTGGTTCTAGGCACAAAAACACGGAGCCTGGATGTGTTTTCACAGTACTCCGCATTCAATCTATAATTTGTCCAATCAGAAGTGCAGCAAGTCCAGCAAGATTGTTTAAAAAACATTCCGCGCACATGGCACAAACGGGTGTCTACATCTTAGTCTCTCTTGGCGAGTATCTGAGGATTCACTTAAAAAACCATACAGGATATGATCAGGGTCCAGAGATCCACGGTAATCTAAGGAGAGTGTCACTCCCAGTCGGCGAAGCTCAGCTGACTGGATGCCTGAAAGTATGGGTAGTTGGTTTGTTGGAATGGGAAGAAGGCATCCAGTGACTAAGCACAAGGCGTCGTTCAAAACATTCTCTATGAGACGAGTGTGAGCACTGCGACACCAGACTGATGTGCAGTACTCAGCTGTTGAGTGGACTAGAGAAAAGGCGGCTGTGTGTAATGTTTTGGAATCAGCACCCCATCCCGAGACTACAAGGCGCCTCAGCAGTGTGACGCGCGAGGATAGTTTTTAGCGCAATGCCACTAAATATTGACGAAACGTGAGTAATCTGTCTAGTTTTACCCCAAGATAAGTATGGGTTGGACAGAACGGTAGAAATCTATCATTGTTGCAGACTTTTAGCTCACGCTTGGCCTCTCGGTTATTTAAGTGAAAGGCTACCGTCACCGTCTTAGTGTGACTGAGCTTCAACGTCCAAGTCTGGAGATATGCTGAAAGTGTAGACATGTCTTAACTTGAAGTCCCCTTCAAGTCCTTCCAATTTTCATAAGAGTGTAACAATGCTAAATCATCAGCAAAGCCAAACTTTCTGAAAATCGTGGAAGGCAGATCGTACGTATAGATGTTAAATAGGAGGCGAGCCAAGATCGAACTCTTAAGAAACGCCGTTTTTAGACGGCGTAACCTGCTTTGCTTACTGTTACCAGTAGTAAAGGTAAAACTTCTGTTTCGGACAAGCTCCATAATCATTTTGACCATGTGCGTATCCGGAAAAGGCCTCAGCAGCTTGCAGGTAAGGCCACGATGCCAGACGGTGTCATAAGCAGCTGTCAGATTGACGTATATGGCACGGGCCTTCTTAGTCTCAAAAAACTCCTCAATGTTTTAGGTCAGAAGAACGACTTGATCTACAGTTGACTTCCCGCGTCGAAACCCAGCCTGGACTTTAAGGAGCAGTAGATTAATAATTGGCTCGACGCGTGCGTAGATAAGTTTCTTGAAGATCTTGTAGGGAACATGAAGCAGAGATATTAGTTGATAACTCTTTGGGTCTCCCACGGGCTTTATTGCTTTTGGGATCGCGACCACAAGCGCTCTTCTCCAGATCTTGGGAATCTTGAGTCAATGCAAGCAGGAAGAGAGAAAGTTACGTAACGAGAACTTTAAAGCATGCTCTGGGCAGATGCAATCAGGGCCCGGAGCTTTATCTGGTTTTAAGTGTTGGAGGGCAGCAATAAATTCTCTCTGTGAAAAAATATCAAAGATATTTACTGCGTCTGGTGTTGTGGCCTTCCAAAGGTCAGACACTTCTTGAGAGACAAGTCGAGATGACTTGCTGTCAACAACCTCGTATCTCCCGTTTCTGACCAGCTGAAATGCAATAGCATTAGCTGAAACGGGCCAGTGACGAGGAGAGTGTCGTGACCTACCAGTAAGTTTGTGTGCACATGTTGTAAAACTACATGCTGAGGTTGACAGAGAACAGTTGTCTGAAAGTAGTAATAATAAGAAAAAGCAGCAATGTTTTTTTTACAAGGAAAAATATTTGAAAAAATAAAATTGGAACCACAAAGAAACGCAAATGGAATGATGATTATATTATTTATGGGTTTTTGTTGCACAAAAACAGAAATGCTAAATCCTAATTCTTCTGCCTGCTGTCTGTTTTGACCTGCCATTTTTGGAAACAGTAAATTAGCCCCAAGCCATCTTCAAAACCATGTGAAACCACAGCACCCTAATCATCAAATAAAATTAAAAACATTCTTTGAGGCATCTCTGCATAATAAACAGAAACAAGTTACTCTTTTACAGAGTGAGGTAAAAGGAGGAAATAAACATTTAGTGCTTGCTTTCCTGAAGATGGCTTATATTGTAGTGAAACAAGAGCGTCCATACACCAAATTGAAATCGGTTGTTCTTCCCTGTCTTAAAATTGCTGCTGACATTTTACACGAAGGAAAAAAGACTGCTAGCAAAGTGAGGAAAATTTCTTTATCATACAATACAACTAAAGTTAGATGTGATAATATTTTAAAAGATTTGCTAAAACAACTTGTTATCAAGCTCAAGAAGAGTCCCGCTTATGGATTGCAACTTGATGAAACAACCAATATTTCAGATGAGGCAGATTACCATTTACTGTAAGTTTGCTAATGCGGAAGCCAAAACTACAGTTGAGCATTATTTGTGCTCTGTTCAAGTTAAAGTTTCTGCAACAACTTAATTCATATTTGATAAATTGTATAAATTGCTTGAGGAAGATAATTTTTATTCGAAGAAGTGTAAGTCAGTTACTACCGACGGAGCAGCAGCAATGCAAGGTTCTAGTAATGGAGTTCTTCAAAAAATAAAAAAAGTTTCACCGGATTGTGTTTCAAATCATTGTGTGATACATCGAGAGGTCCTCGTAAAAAAATTAAACCATCATAAAAATTAGAGGTCTGAGCTGGAGATTTTTTTTAGCAATCTCATAAAAGTTGTAAATTTTGTCCGCTCTCATTCAATGAAACATAGAATTTTTTCAGAACTGTGCAAAGATTTGGAAGCAAATAAACTAAACTTGTTATATCATGCTGAAATACGCTGGCTATTAAGAGAAAAAGTTTTTAAGCGAGTATTTCAACTGCGGAATGAGCTGTGTACTTTTCTTACTCAAGAAAGACACCCAACGGCTGCAAATTTTGAAGATATCTTTTGACTCGCCAAATTTTCCTATCTAACAGCAGTATTTAAAAGCACAAATTAGTTGAATTTATCGATGCAAGGAAAAGTATGCCGTATTTTTAAAGTTATTAGTAAGATTCAAGTTTTTAACCCATATCTCCTAGCGTCAGTTTAAACTGACGGCGCAAAAAAAAAGGATTTTAAGCACACTGATACTTGTAGGAATCTAGTTTTTAGATTAAAATGACAATGAGGAATCAAGCTAATTGTTTAACCGTTTTAAAGTATAAATAAAAAGCTATCGCGATATTTACAACAGCCTAATTTTAAAAAAAACACTTTTTCTATTGCCAAAAGAAGTAACTGCTATCAAACGGTTGTGAATTGAAAATAAATTGAAAAATTACTAAAGATAGCTAAAATATCTATTATTGAAGTGGTAATAAGCAAAAAAAGTATTAATAACAAGCTAGAAAAATTTTTGCGATTGATTTACTTCCGTCAATTTAAACTGACGCTAGGAGCAGGAGGGTACACTCAGACGTTAAACAAGATTTCTTTTATCGAATGCAAAAACGTGATAAAATTATATCGCTTCATTGTGATATCACAGAATGGTTGTGGTTTTCGAGTATTTTCAAATACTTCGTTAGTTTATCGGTAATTGAGAGCTGGTGCATGATTAGTTAATAACCAGTTTATAAACCAAGTTGCTTGTTGTTTGCTTATATAGACAGAAAACACGCTGGGAGCAACTCTGGCCAGAAGGTAGAGCAATATTCACAAAGTTTTTTTTTATTTTGGTCGGATGCACTTTAATGAGATTATTGTTTTAACAGGCAGCCTAAAAAGTTTAAATCCAGTTGAATCGTGCTAACTTTAAAGCTAATTAGAGCTAAATAATCTAGGATTTAATTGTTTACTGGTGTTTGCTTATTGACACTGAAAATCACTGTAAATTAAACGAAGCAGTTGACCGAAAGTATTGAGTAGTTTGAGTTGTTTTTTATAAGCGACAAAAGTAATATTTACAACTGCTAATCCAAGCATTCCTAGGCTTTATCCAATAGGCTGCTATGGCTAATCTGCTGCACCAAAACAAAAAGATGACCGTTTTTGAACCATTAGAAATACTTGAAGCTTTGGAGTCTAAATAGAGCTTTGTAGCTGGTGAATCTGTGTCTACCGCAAATATTATCATTTTTCCCACAAAGAATGATGACATAGACACCGACGGAGATGAAGGAAATGGTGTTAAATGTATTCCGGACAGCCTTTGCGGAAGGAAACTTCTTTCAGATCCTGAATTGGATATGCAAGGAACAGGTGGCACAAAACTGATTACTGATGAATTGCAAGCTTTAGCGAGCGGTCAGGTAAGGTTCCGTATTTTCTCTTGTTTCTAGAATATTAGGTTACCTACTGGTGACTTTCAACCAAAAAATGTTTTCTTGTCAGAACAATATGGTGGTCCGCCAGCAACAAAAAAGGTAGCATATATACATATTTTAACAATTAATTTATAGCTCTTGCTATACTATGATATACAGTATCTTCATTCAACTGTTTTATGTGATCTTGCTGCAATGCTTGCATTATGTGAACTTAATACACTACGCTAAATGTTTTTAAATTGTATAATTTTGCATTTCATGTTGGTATTCAACTTTATAATGTGTTTTTTAGAAAAGAATGATGAAACTTCTTGCTCCAAAACTGAAATGGAAGAAGGGTAACACGGATGTGCACAAAGTTCTGAATAACTGGACTTTGACACACCCTTCCTTTGAAAAGCATATCTTGCCACATGAAATATTTGAAAAGTTCTTGACGACTGAAGAGATGGAAAAAATATGTTTAAAATCAAATAAATATTTTCAATACAAAGGCAACCGCTCATTCATGATGACCATAAAAAGTTGAAACTATTGATTGCCATCCTTGTGCTGAGCGGTTATAATCAATTGCCACGACAAAAAATACAATGGCAGAGGAGGGAGGATAACCAGAACCAATTGGTCACGGCGTTGATAATCAAGCGTGAATTTGAAGAAAGCAAGCAGTTTCTCCATTTTGCTGATAATGAAAGCTTGGGAAAAACTGACAGATTTGTCAAATTAGACGTTTGTTCGATGCGGTAAACAAGCAGTGTGTGGCTTACTACAAACCCGAGCAACATCTAAGTATTAACAAATTCATGGTACCATACTTTGGGAAGTATGGCGCCAAACAATTATGTCGTATTCATGGAAATCAATTAAGTTTGGCTATAAGCTTTGAGTACAGGCAAAGCAGTTTGGTGCTGTGTTCAATACCGTCTGTCCGTAGACACTTGCATTACACTAAAGATATGCCACAGGTTCTATTTCCTGGATCAAGGTCACAGCCGTGTGAACATGCATGTTTCAGTGATACAAATCATTAGATTGTGAAGGGGACGCACGACGATGTGCCAAACCAGGATGCTCAGATCCTCCCGGTATTCCTGCAAAGACTGCAATGTTTGTCTACATCCTGATTGTTTTAAAGAATACTATTTCCAATAGACAATGTTATGTAATGTGAGCTAAAGATTGTGAACTAAAGATTTTTCGTTTGTTAACGATGTTATTTGTTTGTAGGCTTGTTTGTTATTAAAAATTGGTTTTTTATTTAAAAATAAAATTATAAAGAAAAGCGATCTTGTATTTTGTTTTACATGTACCCTCTTGCTCCTAGCGTCAGTTTAAACTGATGGAAATGAAATCACTCATATCTCACGAAAAAAAAGGTTTCTCACAAAAAGAACGCTTTTTTTCTTCAAATTACATCATTCCAAAGCTACAATGGAAAAATAAACAAAAAACTTTGAGCAGGAGGATACGGGTTAAATCAAATTTAAAATTGTGGCAGAGTAATGTAACAAAATACAATTTTTCACATTTTAAATAATTTCATCAAGATTGGTAAAAGATAAATTTTAACATTGAATTGGTAAAAGATAAATTTTAACATTGAAGTCAAGGTAAAATTCTTTATTCATGAGCACCTCAATGAGCTACAGCAAAATTTTGGAACCTATTTTCCAGATGATTATTCTTTGAATCTTAATTCTCTGTTATAGATCGTGCAGCCGTTTACAAATGAAAAATTTGATCTTGGATAGCTAACCAACAAAATTATTGAACTTTGATCAACTTAGTACCAGAGGCAGAGTTCAAATCATTTAAAAACTACAATAAATTTTGGGTATCACTTTTTGAAGTTCATGAATACCGAAATCTTGCTCAAAAAGCTATTTCCATCCTTGTTTCCAAGCCTGCGACATACCTTTGCAAGCAAAGATTTTCTGCTCTGGTTGAAATTAAATCAAAGAAAAGAAACTTAATCAGAGATGTTGATACGTTGATGAGAGAAGCACTTGAAGCAAGATTACTACCTCGCTTTTCTCAACTAGCTGATAATTCAACAGCAGCGTTCGCATTAGATGACAGTTGAATTGCAATAAATAAAGATTTTTCTTAACTGGTGTTTAATTTTTTTCCCATTAAGATTGATGCAACTTTAGTGCATTGTGTTGTGACGACTGGGGTGTAAAAGCTTTAAAGTAAACGGTGAAATTGTGTACGATTTCAAAAAAGGTTGACAAGCACCGCAATGAACAAAAAAGTCCTGCAAGAATCAATGAAGAATTGAGTGGTCATTTAATATTCGTTCTCTTTTTTAACTTGAACCCATTAAATAAATTAATTTTATTTTGTTAATAACCGCCAGTTTCATTATTTATTTTATTTAATTTTATTTATCTTTTTGTGGTAGACTTTTAATCTTTTAAAAAAGTTTAATTTTTTGCTTATATAGGCTTTCGATTCTTACAGCATAGAGTAGAACGCGTAATCAAACTTGAAACCGAATAAAAATCTATCGAGTTAACAACAGTGATTAAAATTAATAGAGCATGAGATAAAATAAAACAAGCTTAATAGAAACTTTAGCTCAGTGGTTCTCAACCTTTTATGGTTCGTGACTCCTTTCCAGAGACTCTTAAAACCCATGACCCCTGCTTAAAATATTGTTCCAAAAAACTAATAAAGACTAAAAAAAGATCCTCATGGAAGCCTTCTGCTCGTGGCCCCCGGGAGTCTGTTGGCCTCTTGTAACACATAATTATTAAATTTTTAGAAACAAAAAAAGAAATTCTTCTTTTTCTTTGTATAAAGTACGTAGATGTTACTTTCGGAATTGTTCAGCCCGGCCACTGTCTCCTCATCAACTGATTACATACCAAGCCTTCTACTTGGATGATGGAAAATAAAGCAGGATGTTAGGATGTAGTCAGCAGTGTGCTCCTCCGCGCCATATTGACAGGATGCTGTGGGACCTTAACCCATCTGTGCACTGTGGAACGGAATAAACCAACGACAGTGTGGAGGCAGTTAAGCCTGATCCAGGATGGCCTGGGTAGGTACATTCCCAATGGTTTGGGGTTGACGTCGGAGATAAAAGTATTTTTTTAGTTTTCACTACTCTTTTGGATGAATATTTTGAGCAGGGGTCCATGGGTGTTGAGAGTATCTGGAAAGGGGCCACAAATCATAAAAGATTGAGAACCATTGAGCTAAAATTTTTATTAAACTTGTTTTATTTTGTCTTATGCCTCATTGAAAAATTTTTATTCGAGTTCAAGTTTGATACGTTAATCTCGTCGCTGTGAGTCCCTGTAACTGAAGTAATAAAATTCTTTAGGCAAACAATGACGATGTCGTAGCCTACAGTTTTCGGGGTGGTAAAAAGATAGAACCTCGGATCTAAAAGCGAAAGAGAAGTAATTGTTCAAATAGTAATAAACAACAAACAAAAAAATTAAAAACTAGTTTTCACCTAAAGGCTTGTTTAAACTGAGAGCATTGGCCGGAATATTATTTGTTTGTTTTATTGCTTTTATTAGCGCTTAAGCCCGGAAAGAAAAAAAAATTTTTTATATAAATTTGATAAAAAGATTTTATAATTTTTTTTTAATTCATTAAAGCATTGTAATCTTAGTTCAGGGGAATAGAGTTTAAATTAAAGGGGTGTGTATTAAATAGAATTTTCAGTTTTGTTGGTTTAGAAAACTGCAGCAACCGATAGATCATAGTTTGCAAATCTGGTCGGATGAAGTTTGTTTTTTTTTGCTGAAATATAATAGTTGTCAAATGACGATGGTGAGCGGTTATCCAAAAAGATATACAAATATTGAGTTATTTGGAATTTTATTCGTTGTGATAGAGATAATATTTTATATTTTTGATATAATGGAAATGTATTGGTATACCAGCTACAGTTGTTTACAATCCTAATGGCCTTATTTTGTAAAATTGTTAATTTTGTCAGATATGATGAATAGATGTTCCTCCAGATCAGGGGTTCTTAAACTGTGGGTCGCGACCCCAAATGGGATTGCGTAAAAAAATTTTGGGGTCGCGAAACAAATTAGCGTTTTGCTTTTGAATTTGGCTTTTTTACGATAAGATGTATAGACAATCAAAAACTAGAAAAGATAAAGTGTCATTACACCATTGTTGCGTCGTAAAGTAGTAAGATGGCGTGATCAGAAGTTGAGTCGTGTGGTGTAATCAAGAAAACAGGAAGAAACAAAAGCAAAAAAATTACTTACTAAGTCTGAAGCCAAGGTTGATTTTTATAGATCAAGAGTGTCAAACCGGCGGCCCGCGAAGCCTTTTGGTGCGGCCTGCCAAGGAGTTTTTAATTAGATACTCAATCATGAATTACCGTCTAAACTTTCTCAACTTGTGTTGCGTGAGAAATTTCCAAGTGTGCCGCAAAACGTTTTAAAAAACACTGGTCCAACGATCACCAACCTGCGGTTAGTAGGCATCTAATCGACAAAATAAACCCTAAATCAGAGCAAAGACCTTTTTTTTTAGAGAACACCTGCATTTGGAGACGAAAATTACAAATCAGAGCCTGATTCTAAATGAAGACCTTTTTTTTTTTTTTAGAGAAGACCTGATTTTGGAGAAGGAAATCTAGCATGAGAACATCACTTTGATTACTGCAGCGATTGTGACCCAAGGTAAACTTACAGGCGAATACTTGGCCCTCCAAGAATAAAAGATTAGACACCCCTGTTGTAGATGAATGCAAAAACATCAAATTATTTATTTTTCTTGATAAGGTAGCTGTGCAAGAATATAGAGTAATTTGACCATTCATCCCATTAAATGTGCTTGATGATGTTTATTAAATAAAGTCTGTTTTTGTAATTTTGTTATTTAGTTTAAGGTTACTATTTCCATTTCTCGTTGCTATTACATTAGGGTGGCCATATTTTCAAAGTGCTGAATCGGGGACGTTCGTTAAAAGTAGGGTTGCCATATCTGAATAGGCAGAATTCCTTGCAGACATCGGCGGTCCAGCTAAAAAAATTTTTGGAGAACAAAATAAATTTGTGTAAGATTCTGGGATTTTCCTATTTTTGTGCAGAATCATGGTGTTGTTTAAAAAAAAGGGTCTTCATTTAAAAGCCGTCTCAGACTTCCCAATTTTCGTCCCAAAATTGTAGTGTTCTATAAAAAAAAAGGTCTTTACTTGAAATCGGTCTCAAATTTTTCTATTTTCGCCCCAAAATCCTAGCGTTCTTTAAAAAAAGGTGTTTACTTATAATTGGAAATACATAACGAAAAAATAAAAAAACGAGGCATGTTGGTTAACCGGGCGTGACGCCGGGACAAGGCCTAAAAAGCGGGACGTATGGCACCCTATATTACATGCTCTTTCATCCACATGCGTGGTTTTTCATAGGAAAAAGTTAACGTAAAATTAACCTACACATATTGGGGTCGCACAAAAATTTATTTTTTAAAATGGGGTCGCGGAACAAAAAAGTTTAAGAAGCCCTGCTCCAGATAATCAAACCATAATTAATGTGAGAATGAATTAGAGCATAGTAGATTTCTAAAATTTACTTGATTGATAGCATTTGTATATATTCTTTACTTCATAAAGCTTTATTAATCTTAGTCTCATAAAAAAAAAACTTTTTTTGTAATTATGACTTGATTAGTAAATTATAATTTATTAAGTTGAACAACTTATCTCTATACGGTTCGTAACAGAGCTTTCAGATGTTTTTTTTGCTGATTAGAAATTCTGACTTCGCATCAAAGCGCAGCCGTAAATAAAGGGACGTGCGCATTTGCTTGGGTATTGTGACGTAACAGAGGGTTTTTCAGGAAGTTTGAAACTGCAGACCACGGCCTAACAGCGTGCCCCATGCATCAGGCACAACGTGGAACACAATGTCTGACGCTTTTTCATGACAAAACCCGATGCTGGCTTAATACCATCGCTCCCAGCATCTGATCCGGGCGGTACAGTAGCTTGAGTTAATAAAAAGATAAACCCTCGGCCCCAGCATTGTTTGCGTTTGACCCGAAGATGGTGCCTTTCAAAACAACGGCAACTTTTTTCATGCCCTAATTCTCTTTTGAGTAATTTGCGTACATTTTTATGGGGGTTGACTCCCAAACTCACCTACTTAAATTCTATAGCTGTGAGTAGACCTAATTTAGCCAACAAAAGCTATCAATCCAAACACCTGCTTTGCAGTTCTATTAAAGCAATCGTAATTCTGAAAAGAAGCAAAATTATCGATAAGACCTACCTGATTTAGCCGATTAAGCACAAACTGATTCAAATTACTCCTATAATGAAATGCTGTATAAAACTTCGCTGCTCTGTTGCCTGGCTAGAATTGTAATACGTGACACGCATAAGAAAAAAAACGTTCAAACAATCCATCAAGCAATAATTTTTATTTTAGCTCTGCCACAAAAAAAATTCAGAGAAGTTGTGCCGTACCTGAAAGTGAGTGCTTACAAAACAAAAAAAAAAAGCAACAAAACGATAAATGCTATAACATGCAGGCTAAGTAAAAAGAAAGAAAATAATTGTAAAAAGACTTGCATGTTGCGTTGTTAAAAATATTTGCATGTTGCCCGTTTTTAGAAGATTGTTTACAAAAGAAGGAAACTCGATTGAAGTGTGCGACCAAAAAACAACAAACAAACCAATGTAATAAACTTTTCAAAATTGTTCCTGTAAACCAAATCACTCATTAAAGAAATACATAATATAAAGATAGTTGTTAATAAATTAACAATCAAATTATTACATCAATTTTTACCAATAGACCTAACCTACTACGACTACACGACTACTCATGTAGTATTGTGGACAGGTTGATTTATTGTTGGTTAAAATTTTTTTTTTTTTTCTTAAAAACGTTTTCAGGTTTCATAATTTGAATAGATAACATTATTACTGTTTTAAAAAAGATTTTAGAAATACCTATATTGCTTTGTCTGCTCACAAGGTCAAAAGGAACTCAGAAACCATTTAGGGCGCAGCTTTAAAAAAAACGCGTATTAACTTACTTTTTGAACTTCCGTAAATATATATTAATATACGTATAAATGTGTCATGTTTTCTGTTCAATTTTTTTATTTTCTCGGGTTTACAAGAGCATTTATTACGCTTGCCGTTCTTTTCAGGATGAAGTATTTTTATAGCTTTTTTAAAATAATTGTTCACTTTAATCGCATTTGCATAATTTTTGCTGATTACTTTTTCGACGGTGACATAATTGCGCTAAATGTCTGCACAGTTTACGGTAGCAAGTCCAATGAGTAATTCACGCACAATGCTAAACAAAACCTGTTTCTGCCTTGTAGGAGAACTACAGAAACTATGAAAAAATAGGACTTGTTTTAGTAGAGTAAAAATATGAATCAAAATTTTACCAAATTTAAGATGCCATATAATTTATTTAAATTTAAGTAAAAATTTTTCTCAAAACAAATTTAATTTTATGGTCACTTCTAATAAATTAAAGTGTCTTTGTTTGTGAACTTTATTGTTTTTTTAGATATAGTTTTTGGGGTTTTGTACAATGTAAAAGAGAATGGGAAAAATCATCTTTCTAACTGTGATAACCTTTTTTATTTTATTTGTCTAATTGGTTTTTCTTTTTGTTTCCTTGTTTTTTAGTTTTGTTTTAATGCTTGGTTTCTTTGATTCCAATTTACAGTTGTCTTAATGTAACTGATGTAATAAAAAGGCTGGTGGCTGATTCCGATCACTTCTTGGTCTTTCGCCACCATCCTCGCAGTGTTGATGAATAGTGATCTAAAACCTTGTTATATGTTTTATATTGCTTTTTGCATATTGATGGTTTATCACCTATAAAACAAATAAACTGAACAGTCTACGGCAAAAGTTTTCTGAAACTTCATACATTTTATACCAAAAAGTAGAGTTACTGAGTGAAAACTTTTTTTAGATATGCTGAGCGAGTTGATTTATAACACTGGTCAACACACAAATTTTTGCCACAGATATTATATTGATTTTAGGGTATATCAGGTGCTTAGATTTCGAAAATGACATTCATTTTTGCTAGTTGGCTCTAGTTTTTGAGATAATTGCATTTTTTTGTAAAAATATTACTTAGACTGTGTTATATAACATTGTTATTCATTTAATGCTATTTAATCAATACTGTACGCTTCGATCTTCTTTTGTAAACGCAGTAAAACAAAAATGCAAAGCATCCATGCAAACTACAATGCTAAAAAAGGATGCAACAGCAATATTTACCGTTAGTTTGCAAGAAACGTATTGGAACTAAAACCCAGTATTACAGCGTATAAATGTATGCTGCCGTTATTTATTTAAACAAACGAAGCTTGAAAATACTGAGCTTTAACAACTACCATTCTGTCAAATCTACAAAACCAATCGCCTCTTGTAAGACTTTCTAGCGTGAGGAGCAAATGGCTTATGTCGTTGAAGATTCCAACAATAGTCCGCCATCATATGGGTGTCCCATCGTCCTTGATACCTTTCTTCCATTACTTTAATGTCCTGATGGAATCTTTCTCCTTGCTCTTCACTTAATTCCCCAAGATTTTCTGGAAATCTATCTAAATGACTAAAGAGGTAATAAATCTTGATGCTCATCTTTGCTCCCAAACTTTGAAATTTTGAAAGCATATCTTCAACTATCTGAATGTAATTGTTTGCTTTATTGTTTCCCAAAAAGTTTTTTACAACCACAGTAAAAGAAATCCAAGCAGCAAATTCCTTCTCAGTCATAGATGCAGTGAAGTTTGGATCGTTCATCAGCTTTCGAATTTGAGGACCATCAAATATTCCTGCTTTTAGGTTTTCATTGCTCATCCCTGGAAATACTCTGCAAATGTAATTAAAACAATTTCCGTGTACTGGCAAAGCTTTCACAAACTGCTTCATTATACCCAATTTGATGTGTAGAGGTGGCAAAATGATTTTTTCTCTTGGGACAAGGGGCTCATTGATGACATTACATTCATTAACTGTTAGTGTAATTCTTTCAGGCCATTCCTTCTTCACCCAGTGGTCACTGCGAGCACGGCTGTCCCACAAACAAATAAAGCACGGATATTTAGTATAACCACTCTGCTGACCAAGCAAAAAGTTGACCATTTTCAAATCAACACATATTAACCATTGGTGGTCACAGTAGTTCAATTTTTCTAGCACTCGTTTAATATTGTTGTATTTTTCTTTGAGCAATGTAGAGTGGCCAATGGGAATCGA
This sequence comes from Diplosoma virens, assembly GCA_963680785.1. NCBI lineage: Eukaryota > Metazoa > Chordata > Ascidiacea > Aplousobranchia > Didemnidae > Diplosoma > Diplosoma virens. The sequence goes on along the minus strand of OY796889.1, from coordinate 4,989,240 downwards.
GGCATACTTGTTTCCATTGTGCAGCAATACATACTTCAAACTTCTTTTTGAACTGTCTATAAATAAACGCCAATCTTGAGATTTATATTCAGGTATTCCCATTTTTAAAAGAAGTCCTTCAACATCTGAGCAGAAAACAAGCCCTTCTTCTGAACGATAGTACGGAAGTAAGTCGCTCTCCCTTGTGCGGTAAAAGGTTACTTTCGTACCAACACTAAGGCATTTCTTGTCTTTAAGCCTGGATGCCAATACTTCAGAAGCTTCTTTAGATAGATTAAGATCTCTTATGAGATCGCTCAGTTCCTCCTGATGAAACTGCTTCGGACTGGTCGTACTTTCTTCAAAAATGCTTGAAACATCACTTTCACTACAGCTTTCTGAAGCTTGGTGGACAAAGTCCCATTCTGATGGTTTTTCTGGAAGATGACTAAATTGTGGCACGGGTATATCTTCACAGTGGGGTACAGGACGCCTAGCAGATTCTAAGTCCGGGTAAATCCATGATTTTTTCTTGTGACAATTAAAACCCTTCAAATCTACCATACAAAAATAACAATCATCAAAGTGGTTTTTCTGTTCTCGCCACACCATCGGCACACCAAATCTAAAGCTTTTAGTTTTTCCTTTTGTCCACATTCGTAAGTGCTCAACACATGATTTGCAGACAACATGTGGAGCCCATGGCTTGTCTTGGTCACCAAGTTTAACTCCAAAGTAAGGACGGTATACTTTGCGAACAAAATCTGTAATAGACCTTTTATACTCTTTAAGAATATATTCTCCACATATGTAACAGAAACTGTCAGGGTCATTACAACAACTTCTTCTTCTTGAACAACTCATAGCAGGCAACATAAATCAATTTAAAACTGAAAACATGAAAACCTAAATATAGTAAAAGTTACTGCATTTCAACTTTTCATTAGAATTTTTTTAGACTCCAAGATTGCTAATGGTCAGTTATTGACTTTTCTGCTTTGTTAACCTTTCTAAAAATGAGACAACTGGTCCTTTATTCCAAAACAAAATCTCCTTGTCAGCACAATTGCCTCTTACATGTAGTTTATATGGCCGTTATCTGAGCTTTTATAGCCAGTTATTGTGTCTGCATTATCTCAAAAACTAGAGCCAATTCAGCAAAAGTAAAGTCATTTTTGGAATCAGCGCACCTGATATACTATAAAATCGTTGAAAGATCTATCGCAAAAAGAAAAAAATATTTTTTTGTTGAGCTGTGTAATTAATTTAAGAGTAGATTAAATATAATATGTGCTTTTGGTAATTGAGAAATAGCCTGTCTTAGTATCTACGAATGCAGATACGCTTAATAACCTACAGTTTTTCTTTGAGTGAAAAGAAATAGAAAGATATACCGTAAAATATTTACCTAAAAATTTTAGAAAATACTGACTGCTTTTTATGAAAGAAAATTTTTAGATAAAAAAATTCAATGGACATATCAAAATATCAAACAATATTTTATCAAAAATTTAAATACCTACGTACATTAAACAATTACTGCGTGTTCAGATTATAGGTACCAATTTTATTTTACCGATGTGAGCATCGAGGGGTACACATAGGCTTATTATACATCATAATTTTTAGGGCTTTGTCCCGGCCGATCTGCCATCTCCACTGAAATCCAACATAGATTCGAAGTAAAGACTTCCTTTTTTTTTTTAGAACACTACTTTTTAGGAACCAAAGTCATAAAATCTGAGACTCATTCAAAGTGAAGATATTTTTTTAGAGAACACAACTATTTTTAGGGATGAAAATTATGAAATCCAAAAATGATTCAAATCGAAGACCTTTTTTTTTAAAGAACACTACTTACTAGAGGTATTTTTTTTAATTAACTAGCGTTCCGGTTTGCCCCTTCAGAAATATCGTATTGCGTAGGCATTCTTAAACAAATTCATATTGCCTATTTGTAACTTACAGATAAAAAAAACAAGTGAATTTTTTTTTCAACTTTTCAACAAATATTTAACTCTTCTTCGACAAATTATAGTTACCAAAATTAAAAGAAACAAATAAAAAGTTATAGATATATGCCAACGAAGAGGAATCCCGCTTGGACCTTTATAGTTGCAGATTGAAAAAATAGGGCTGCTTGGGAATACCTTTTACCAAACCGCCATTCATCAAATTTTTCAACAACGTTTTTCGAATTTTTTTAAATGATACTTTTCTTGTTTAAGTTTTTTACATAAGTTTCAAATTCCTTTTTTGAAAGGATAGAAGTTGAAATCGATTTTAGTAGGGCATTTAATTGTGGTTTTGGACGAAGAGTATTTTTTTTCGTTGTCGATAACCCTGCATTGTAAATACTTTTTATAGAGTTTGTCGTCCCGATCAAGCTTGATCATGTAGTCTGCCAACAATTTCACCGAATCTAAAATCATCGACGTGACTGAAAGAGTTTAAAGGAGCGACCAGCTCATAATCGCGCCTCAAAGACCCATGACAACCGGCACAACGTGGTTGCTGATGGCTTTTATCTAGAACTTCTCGGTGATGTAATCCTTGCACAAGGAATCTTCGAAAAGAAAAGAAAAATTTTTATCTGAAGGTTTATACGCAGTTATGCAGTCAATATACGTAAGTAGTAGGTAAAGGCTGGTTTGGCGAGTTTTTACGCTAGTGGCGCTAGAGAGCAGGAGCAGGAGCCAGGAGCGCTGACGTCATCGCAGGAGCGGTGGCGCTAGAGAGCGGTGGTGGAGGGTGGCGCTAGAGAGGCGGATCCGAATCCTATTCCGAATCCTACTCCTATTCCTAATCCTACTCCTATTTCTAATCCTACTCCTAATCCTACTCCTAATCCTACTCCTAATCCTAATCCTAATCCTACTCCTATTCCTAATCCTACTCCTATTTCTAATCCTACTCCTAATCCTACTCCTAATCCTAATCCTACTCCTACTCCTAATCCTACTCCAATTTCTAATCCTACTCCTATTCCTAATTCTACTTCTATTCCTAATCCTACTCCTAATCCTAATCCCATCCTATTCTTAATCCTAATCCTATTCCTAATCCTACTCCTATTTTGAATCCTATTTCGAATCTTACTCCTATTCCTAATCCTATTCCTAATCCTTTTCTAATCCTACTCTTATTCCAAATCCTTTTCCTATTCCTAATCCTATTTCTATTCTTTTTCCTATTCCTAAGAAAGACGATGATCCTGAGTTCAATTCTTAGCCAAGACAATATAAAACCTATACCTAAGACATACAGTAGTCCTGAGTTGGATTCCTTCCCTAGATAATATAAAACCAAACCCTAAGAAAACCAGTAGTCTTGAGTTTGATCCCCAACCAAGACAGCGAAGCTGTAAATCCTAATCCTAAGAAAGGTTCTGAGTTAGATTCCCACCCAAGACAGTATAAACTCTAACCTTAAGAAAATTAATAGGCCTGAGTTGGATTCCTTCCCTAGATAATATATATTTAAATCTTAAGAAAGGCAGAAGTCCTGAGTTAGATTCCCACCCAAGACAGTATAAACTCTAACCTTAAGAAAGTCAGTAGTCCTGGGTTTGATCCCCAACCAAGATAAAAGAAATCTTAATGCTAAGAAAGGTCCTGAGTTGGATTCCTACCAAGACAATATAATCTCTAAGTCTAAGAGAGACGGTGGTCCTAAGTTTGACTCCTACCCAAGATAATATTAAACCAAACCCTAAGAACAGCAGTAGTCCTGAGTTCGTTTCTGGTCCAAGACTTCAAAACATAAGGTTATTTCAAGACATTCTGCAAGATTTAAAGCAATAAAGCAAAGTTTTTCCTGTTTTTTAGTGCACAATAGAAAAGTCTCTCAATTGGTTTCCTGTTTTTTAAGCACTCTGTAGAAAAACCTGTCAAAGCTTTTATTGATTTTAGCTATACAATAGAAAATTTCTTTAACCAATTTCCTGTTTTTAAGCGCACAATAGAAAATTTCTTTAACCAATTTCCTGTTTTTTAAGCACTCTGTAGAAAAACCTGTCAAAGCTTTTCTTGATTTTAAGCGTACAATAGAAAATTTCTTTAACCAATTTCCTGTTTTTAAGCACTCCATTTTCTGCAAAGGGCAAGTCAGGTCAATACAGAGTTTTCCCCGTGGGGATTTCCCTAGGTTTTTACCGGGATTGTTTGTATAGGTTTCTTTGTGCATTGCAAATTTGTCTTGATTTTTGTTATATTTATGTTTAATTTCTCAATTTTTCCCTAAAAAGTTTGGTTTTTAGATACTTTTATTCAATTTTAAAACTTTTTTCTAAAAAACCTTGATTTTTATTATAACTTTGTTTAATTTTTTCTCATCGATCTTAATTTTTTTATAACTATCTTCAAAAGTTTTATAGGCGAGCTTGATTTTTGTTATACTTATGTTCACTTTTTCAAAAATTTTTCTTACACAACCTTGGTTTTTGTTACAACTATCTTCAATTTTTTTCTAGACAAATTCGATTTTTATTATACCTTTGTTGAATTTTTCCAAACTTTTCTTTGTCAACCATGATTTTATAATACTTTTGTTGAATTTTTAAAAGTTTATCTTGATTTTTGTCATTTCTATCTTCAATTTTCTCCTATACAAGCTTGATTTTTGTTACACCCTTGTTAAATTTTTCAAAATTTTCTTTGTCAACCATGATTTTTATTATATCTTTGTCGGAATTTTAAAAATTTTTCTTTAGACAACCTTGATTTTTGTCACAAATTTGTTTAATTCTTCAAACATTTTCTTAGTCAACCGTGGTTTTTAGATACCTATTTTAATTTTTTTTTTTCTAAACAAGTTTGATTTTTGCTATACCTTGTTGAATTTTTCCAAACTTTTCTTTGTCAACCACGATTTTTATTATACTTTTGTTGAATTTTTAAAAGTTTATCTTGATTTTGTCATTCCTATCTTCAATTTCTTCTAAACAACCTTGTTTTTGTCAAACCTTTGCTTAATTTTCCCTAGGCAACCTTGGTTTTTGTCACAAATTTGTTTAATTCTTCAAACATTTTCTTAGTCAACCGTGATTTTTGGATATCTATCTTCAATTTTTTCTCTAAACAACCTCGATTTTGTTATACCTAACCTTAATTTTTCTCTAAGCAGCCATAATTTTCGCTTAATTTAAAAAGTTTTTCTTGGTAACCTCGATTTTTCTTATTCCTTTATTTAATTTTCTTCTAAACAAACTTAATTTTTTTATAACTATCTTCAATTTCTTTCTTGACAACCTTGATTTTTGTCATACTTATGTTCACTTTCTCAAAAATTTGTCCTAAGAAGCTTGATTTTTAGGCAGCTTTATTTAATTTTAAAACTTTTTCTCTTAACAACCTTGATTTTTGTCATAACTATCTTCAATTTTTTCTTAACAATCTCGATTTTTGTCATAACTTTGTTTAATTTTTTCTAACCAACCTTGATTTTTGTCATACCTAACCTCAATTTTTTCTTGCCAACCTTGATTTTGTTATACTTATGCTCAATTTTTCAAAAATTTTTCTTACACAACCTTGGTTTTTGTTACAACTATCTTCAATTTTTTCTAGACAAATTCGATTTTTATTATACCTTTGTCGAAATTTTAAAAGTTTTTGTTTAGACAACCTTGATTTTGTTACACATTTGTTTAATTCTTCAAACATTTTCTTAGTCAACCGTGATTTTTAGATATCTATTTTAATTTTTTTTTTCTAAACAACCTTGTTTTTGTCATACCTATCTTTATTTTTTCTTGGCAACCTCGATTTTTCTCAGACCTATCTTTAATTTTTTCTTAACAATCTTGATTTTTGTCGCACCTAACTTCAATTTTTTTCCAAACAAATTTGATTTTTGTCATACTTTTGTTTAATTTTTCTTGGTTACCTTGATTTTTGTCATACCTAACCTTAATTTTTTCTAGACAAAATTGATTTTGTTATACAGTACCTTTGCTTAATTTTTTCTAAACAACCTTGATTTTCCCATGCCTTTATTTTATTTTTTCTTTGATTTTTGTCGTACCTATCTTTAATTTTTCTTAACAATCTTGATTTTAGTCATATCTTTGTTTAATTTTTCTTAACAATCTTGATTTTACAAACATATAGTAAGAATCTTGATTTTTGTCACATCTACCTTCAATTTTTACTTGGTAACCTTGCTTTTTGTCATACCTTTGTTTAATTTTTCTTAACAATCTTGGTTTTGTTGCACCTACCTTCAATTTTTTTCTAGACAAACTTGATTTTGTTATATCTATGCTTAATTTTTTCTTGGTAACCTTGATTTTTGTCATACCTAACCTCAATTTTTTTCTTGGCAACCTTGATTTTTCTCATAACTTTGTTTAATTTTTTCTTGTCAACCTCGATTTTTGTCACACCTATCTTTAATTTTTCTTAACAATTTTAATTTTTTGTCATACCTAAACTCAATTTCTTTCTAAATAACCTTGATTTTTGTCATAACTATCTTTAATTTTTTCTTAACAACCTCGATTTTTGTCACACCTATCTTTAATTTTCTTAACAATTTTAATTTTTTGTCATACCTGAACTCAAATTTCTTTCTAAATAACCTTGATTTTTGTCGTAACTATCTTCAATTTTTTCTTAACAACCTCGATTTTTGTCATAACTTTGTTTAATTTTTCTTGGTAATCTTGATTTTTGTCATACCTAACCTCAATTTCTTCTAGACAAACTCGATTTTGTTATATCTATGCTTAATTTTTTCTTGGTAACCTCGATTTTTGTTATACTTAACCTCAATTTTTTTCTTGACAACCTTGATTTTTATTATACTTATCTTCAATTTTTTCTAGACAAGCTTGATTTTTTGTTACACCCTTGTTGAATTTTTTTTTTTCTTGACAACCTCGATTTTTATTCGCAGTCAAAGTAATTCTTAAAATTTTGAATTTTTATTGATAGGTTATTCGTGTTCAATAAGCAGATGTTTCATAATAAAAAATTCGTCTTTTTTTTCCACTTTAGTAAACCGAATTCAAACATAGTTATTATTTTTATGTTGTATGAATTTAATTTCTAGTGTTAATATTTTAATTGTTTCAAAAATGAATTCAGTTCTAAATATGTTTAATCTTTTGGTCATTTTATAAACTTTTAATAATAAAAAAGCTACCCGTAATCTCTGCAAGCGTGACCATATGCTTTTGATAATTGCGTCAAATTCTCTCTCTTATACAAAAGCTGACCGTATCCTTTTCATAGCGTATTGCGTTTCCTGATATATTCACGATCGGAGTTTGAAAATCTGGTTACCTTAATTTCCAGAGTAAAAATAGAGTAAGCGAAAACTTTTATAATACACCTTGATTTTTATAGTTTTTTACAATTTTCAGTAAAAAGGAAATTTTATTACAAGCTTGACCAAACATATTTTGATTTCAAAACACCGCTTAGTTTGATCCCCAACCAAGTACAACCGTTTATGTTAAAAAGTTTTACATTTTTTCACTTTTAATAAGAAAATTCATCATAAAACTGAACATTTTAATACATTTTGCCAACTAAATTTTCTAAAATTAACATAAAATTTGAAATCAAATAAGGCCAACGTAAGTAAGATCGATTCCAAGAAAAGTCGGTTGTTTTTTGAAAATATAATAAGATTTGTTCTAGCAAGTCCTATCACAGATAGTTCTTATGTCTAAACGAAAACAAACCAAACTGAAATTATTTAATTAACTTATTGACTAACTCGAAATCTAAAAATAAACTCTTCAAAAAGCAGGATTTTCAAAAAAAATACCTAAAACTTTGCTTTCAGGATACGGTTTTGCTTGGGGTAACAAACACAAATAAAAAAAACCAATAAATTCACTTTGTTATCTTGAACGTTGCTAACCTCTAAGAAAAAGGTGTGGACATCAACGATGTCAAAGAAAACGTCTACGGGTATTAAAAATTAAACTTTGAAATTTCATTTTCCGCAACAACGTTTTGTGGTCAAGTTTTAAATTATTGCACTAGTTTAACCAAAAATACTTTAGTTTTCTTTCTCCAAATAAATATTTTAACCAAAAAACTTCATGAATCGATATTAAAAATAGATCCACGAATATAATTTTATACGTTTTTCAGACGGAGGTTTTCTGGTCAGATTCTTAAAATTGTAAAAACTTTAACCCTAATTGTCCCTATTTAAAAATTCTCTCAAGAACCTCACATTGTAAAGGTTTTAGTATGGAAACAGTAGATTCCTTCTACGTGAAAAAATTTAACTTTTAAAAAACCAACCTTTCTTCCAAGTGTCTTAAAAGTTACGGAAACACTAGCTTAAAAAATCTAAAAAATTTTTCCTGAAAAGTGTACGTTTTTTTCCAAGTGTCACAGAAGTTTGTTAGTTTTTAGAACCAAACCCTAAAAAATTCTACTTTGTGTTAGATTTTTGCCGTTTTTTCAATGCATAGCAACAATTCAATCTCAAATTTTTTTTCACAATATTGCTTTCTGAATTGCGCAAATGTTGTAATTTTGTCAAACTCTGTATAATTGTTGCACAGAAGCAAATATTTCGACTTTTGCACGGTTCTCATTTTACTTAGTTTTTTCTTTCCAAAGTGAAAAGAGGTTTTAACGGTTTTAACTAAATATCGATTTGTTTGTTTTCAATACTAAACAACAACACAAGCATTTTAAAGTAAACTAACAAAGAGTTGACTAGTCAAGTTTATTACACTCATGAAAAGATATCAATTTTGACTAAAAGAGTTTTTTCACCCTGTAACCTAAACGTTTTCAATCTACTTTGCATTAAAAAGGTGTTTAGCATTACAAAATTTCACAAGAATTTCTCAAGTTGAAACCGTTTCGATTGAAAAATTTGGCGTTAAAAGTTGTTCGATTTACAAATCAATATCTGTTTTTTAGCAACTTTTTATTCATCATGTAACCTAAATGTGATGCTTTAAATTAACTTTATGATAAAAATCAGTCACCCTTACAAATTTTAACTAGTTGAAACCGTTTGTGTCTCAAAAAATCAGAAACATTACCCTTCAACATAATTTAATTTTGCTTTTTTACAAGCAAACTTTTCAAAACAAACCTACATTTTACTTTGTTCACGTTTCAATAGCTAAGTTTGTTGTTTCAAAAGTAAAAACCAAGAAAATTTTTTTATTTTTCAATTTGAAGTCACAACTTGTGTATTTTCATTTATTTGCCTAAACTTTCTTAATCTATTATGCATGTAAATTGTAGAGCATATCAATTTCTATGTTTTCAACTGGTCTGTTAGATTTTTATTTTAAAAAATTCTCTCGACTTTACGTATTGTTGTCTTTATGAAAAAATTATCACAATTTGTTAAAAATTTTCTTTTATAAGTTTGTTTGATGGTGAAATGTTAGATAAAAGTTATGGTTTGGAAAAATTTTTGTAATAGTGTTTTTATTGCTTTTGAAAACAAAAGTTCATACACAAACCTTGAAAAATACACAGATCGTCATGAAAAGTTTTATTTAAACCACAGTGTTGTCTATTTTACCAAGTTTTTTGTATCATAACATCAATAAACCTATTTCTCAAGTCAACTGTTGAACTTTGCGTCATAATCATAGTTCTTCTTTCTGTTATTTTCGTTTTCAACACTATCTTTGTCATTTTTAAGTTGATAACGATTTCTTTTCTTGTGTTTTTTGCTTAATGTCATCATCACCAACCCATAAAATCTAGTTAATTTTACACTTTATTTATTTTTAACATTTACATGTCTGTTTTAAGCTTCTACTTAATTTTTTTAATTTTTAATTTTAAAAAGGGTTCTTGTTTTATATTTTTCGAAATTGTTATTATTTTTTTGAATGTGAACTTTTGACGGTTTTTTCTTGATTGGTTGGTAGCACTAATTTTCTTTGAAAATAAGAAATAAGTGATTTAAAAATATTCTTAAGTGTGTAGAAAACTTATAGTAAGATAGAACAAAATAAAGTGAAATAATTCAATAATGACATAAAAAAGTGTTTTATTACCAAAAACCCATTGCTGTCTTTCAAACCATTTTTATTCTACGTGACAATAAAAAATTCGCCCACACAATTTGTCCACGTCAAAAGTTCACATTTAAAAAAATAATAACAATTTCGAAAAATATAAAACAAGAACCCTTTTTAAATTAAAAATTAAAAAAATTAAGTAGAAGCTTAAAACAGACATGTAAATATTAAAAATAAATAAAGTGTAAAATTAACTAGATTTTATGGGTTGGTGATGATGACATTAAGCAAAAAACACAAGAAAAGAAATCGTTATCAACTTAAAAATGACAAAGATAGTGTTGAAAACGAAAATAACAGAAAGAAGAACTATGATTATGACGCAAAGTTCAACAGTTGACTTGAGAAATAGGTTTATTGATGTTATGATACAAAAAACTTGGTAAAATAGACAACACTGTGGTTTAAATAAAAC
>OY796889.1:3057487-3152422 GCA_963680785.1 Diplosoma virens | reverse complement strand
AAGAATTTAACAGCAATATTAAATAAACATCTTTAAAATTTTTACAAAGACACATCTAATAACACATAAAAATATCAATTTTTCTAACAAGTTTTCCTAAAAAATGATAAATCTGATATTGCTCAATTTTTTTGCTTGTGTTGAGCAATTTCCCCCCTACTGGTAGGCCTTGTTACTGAACTCCAAGCAAAATCTTTGCACTGTCAGTGCATATTAATTCTTCTTTGTTAAAGACACATTGAAATCAATGTCAATAGTAAAACCTATAAAATGGCAATTTTTAGGGTAAAAATTTTTTATAAAAACTTTTAGTAAATTAAAACAATGCATCAAAAACTTTGTCAAATGGTAGTTGTTAAAATTGTAATGTTAAAAAAGTAACAGTACTCTAAAAGTTTACTAATCTCTTCTCACCTGTTGTGCACAATTTTTTCTTCCAATCCATTACCATTTTTTTCCTATTTAGACATTATCTATTCATAGTAAAATTGAACTTTTAACAATAACCTATAACTCTCGCTACAAAAAGATAATAAAATTATGACTTGCAACTGTATCAACTTAAGCAAATATGACATAAAAATTGTAAAAAATAAATCTTTTATTTAATGTCATACTAATGTGAACCTACTTTTGCAGTCCCCATCACCAGTGATGAGATTCAAAATTTTAAGAACAGGTTTTCTTTTGTGTGGAAAACATTAACAATAGGTTCCCCCATTATACAAAGATAGAGAGGTCTCAAGACTTCATTACATGGATTTGCTGAACTTAGTGACATTTCAATAATGGATTATGTAAACCCATGCAAACCACTGAATATCACCACTGCTCATCATTAACTTTATTTGATGAATTTTGATAGACACTGAGAAAATTAGTTGTGCTTTTTTTAAGTAGATTAAGTTCCTCAGATTGTTGTGCTTTACAATTTTACCTTGCTGTTTTAACATCAGGATTATCCTATTAATCCGTATTGAACCATTAAATTATAATTATCAATAAAAAATCCACCATATAACAAACAGTTGATATTACTTCAAAAGGTTATATAAAATATCTGTTTATTTATAATTCTTTATAAGTAATTATTATAGTGTTATTTTTAATTTCATTTTGACTTGAAAGCAAAAATAAATAATAAAAACATATAAGAATAATAGTGCAAATTATTTATTTAAATCAGACTGACGGTCCATAACAGAAATAAAAGGAAAAAAAAACCATTGAAATATGAAACCTAAAGTGTTTAAAAAATCAAATTAGTTACGAAATCAGCCCCTATAAGCATAAAAAATTTTTTTATAATCAAAGTTTTACACGAGGAAAGTACACATATAGTTTACAGCAGTTTGAGATCAAATAATAAGTAAATAATTTATATTTTCATCAATAGCAAGCATTTAAAAAAAATTTTTTTTACTGCAGTTTTTTTTTACCTTTACGCTCATAGCCTTGGTTTTAAAGCACAAAAGAGTTTTTAAGAGTAATATGTTTACTATTCAATGTTATAATCTCATTTAATATCAAAAGCTAATCTGTAAACTATACTACGAAGAATGTTTAGTATGCAGTATGCTTGCTTGCTATCAATTCGATTAACTTTTTTGCCCTACTCCGTGTTGACTTCGTGATAGAAAAAAGCGGAGTTATCAATCCCGTAGTTACTATCCCTACCTTTTATAAACACTTAGCTCAAAAGTAGCGGCTATGTCGTCCTTAAAAAAGATTCAAAATAATTCAAAGTTCAAGAGAAAAGTATCCACAACGCAAGTTGCTTATGTTAAGTCAGCATCCGGATATCCGGATAGTGAAAACATAACACAATTTTAAAATTTTCTTTTTTCATGATACATTCCATTCAGTTTAATTTGTTGTTATACATATTTTTTTCTATTGCAAAACAAAATTTTGAGTAATTTTGTGTCCCTTACTAAATTTATCACTATTATTTGGTACTTGGATTTTTTCTAAAAAATTTTCGTTTGGTAGTAAATTTGGCTTCAATATTGTCGTGGTTAATAGCGTTGTGTTCAAGTTTAATTGGTGCAGTTCAAATTCAGAAGGTTAATCACTACTTGATTCTATTTACAGCACATTTATTCACTTATTCAAATAGAATTAAAAACAAAATAAAAATTAAAACAAATAAATACAATAATAGAAACAATTTAGTATAGCATTACCATGACAGAAGTTACTTATCTAGCCGATATCTGCCGGAGAGCAACTCATTTTATTTCAATTTGTGACTAAGCCACGTCGCTGTATACAAGTGGGCGCATTACCACATGATCATACGATATGGAACGGCAGGATGTGAATTTCGAAATTGCATAAAATAGAGCATGTGAAAGTTAAATCCAACGTTTTGAACTAAATTCTATAACTCCGATAATAATTAAAGTTGTATTTCGTGTGAAAATACTTGGGCTGTCCAATTAATCGCTACAATATCGATAGGGAACATGGTTAAAATAAACCTTGAATTAGCGTAACTCGAAATCACTTCAAGTGAAAATTCCGTCGACGTTAAATGTTATCTTGTAAAGTGGGGGTCATCCAAGTGCATTCTGTTGAAAAGTTATATAGGTGTCGCCGAAACTTGATTTTACATCTGAAATCTACGTGAAATTCCGATCAATGTGATATCAAACTTGGCAACAATTTCGATAGGGAACATGTTTTAAATTAATGTTGAATAGTCGAAGATTATTGCGCTTTTTGTAACATAGAAATGAATGAGGTTTTGCATCATCTGCATAAGGTTTTTTCGCTTTTTTTTTTTATAAGAAATGAGATTTATTCTGCTAGAATCACAGTGGTGTGGTCTTATATCTATGTGATTTTACAATGGTAACTTTGATTATAGTTTTAATACCAAACTGAAACTAGAGTGACAACGAAAGAATAGTCATTAAAATTAAACTGGAAACAGCAAGAAAAATTATTTGTATCAAAAAACTTTACTCTTATTTTACTGCCCTTTGAAGGTAAGCTAAGTTGAATTTTAAAAATTAGATTTATTAACTGCCCGGTTATAAGACTTGGCTTGTCTTTTGTTTCTAATGGACAGTTGGTCATAGCCCTGGCAGTAAGCTTATAAGCCTAATTTAATAAAGAATGAATAAACCAGATATATTACAGCATGAAGTAAAGAAACTTGGTAGAAAAACGTTTAAAAAATAAAATACAGTGACTGAATAAATAGAGCTTATAGCCTATTTCTTTAAATAGCTTAGTAAACATAAACTGTCACCGTGTTAAAATTAAAAAATTTTCTTTAGAAAGGCCAATATATTTTAAAAAATTTTTCTCACAAATTTTTATCAAAAATGTTTGGCATGTAACTAAAATGTTTAATTACTTTAGGTTCTTGTCAACTTCTTTTGTCATTAAAATTCATTGAAACAAAATTGTTTCAATCTGTGTGAACTAAATTTTTTTCAATGTCTCATTGGTTTCATTGTGTCTGAATGTGCCTTTAGACTCTACCCTAATCTGTTAATCCAGTGAAGTTACAATTCAATTGGTCCCTTTGTACAATTCTTGTAACCATTAGTAACTTTTCAAAATTTTGATAAACTTGTGTATTTGCTGTGTTTAATCTAATGAATAGATATGTTGAAAAAAAATTGTTTTCTAGGATGCAATATATGTCAGCTCCACCCATTGAAATTAAACAGGTAAAAACCAATTTGTTGTTTGTTGGCAATTTGTAAGCAGTGCTCTGTTTTTCAGGAATTATCTGAACCAACTTTTCCTGAAGCGTTGATTAATAAATCTTCAAATATCATTTCTAATAGTTTTGTTAATTATAAAGCAGAAGACAACAAAGAATTTGTTGCAACTATTAACAAAGTTAATGAAAGTTCCACTGAAACCTGTAAAAGACACAACAAGATTCAAAGTGACTTGAAATATAAAAATAATTTGTAATAATTGAATCAAATTGAAATTGTCAAATATTTAATTCAATTTCTGTGTTTTATTTCTTTATCTAAATTTTTGAAATACAAAAAGCACTTATTGGGTACAACTAAAGGTTACATTATAAATGTTCTATTTATACAGGGTGAGTCACGGGAAATGGATGTTTTTAAGAAAGACAAAACTTTGCAAATATTTTAACAAAAATTTTATAATGCATATAAAAACATTCACTAAACTATGCCATTATGGAATATTTAGGAGTGAAAAATTATGTCTGACAAATGATGGCCATTTTCATGAGCACAAATTTAAAGCCACTTTCTAAAGTTAGCTTCCACTTTCACTAAAGTTTCTTCACTTATTTCTTAGATATTTTCACATATTGCAGTCTTCAATTCTCCAAGTGTGTGGGGTTTCCTAGCATAAATGCATAATTTCAAAAATCTCCACAGATAAAAATTGCACATGGAAAGATCGGATGAGCACAAAGGCCACAGGAGATCTCCAAAGCATGAAATAACATGATTAGGGAATGCAGCTTTAACAGCAGTCATGGACGCTCTCACTGTATGAGCAGTGGCCCCTTGTTGAAACCATATTGATGTCCTATCGATTCCTCGTATGCAAAGCTCAGGAAGGAAACAGTTTTCAAACATTCAAATATAGCAGTCTGATGTATCCATTGCTGTCTCTTCTTTGAAAAAGAATGGACCAAATATCCTGCACTTTCCCACACCACCTCTTCACTTAAAGAGACATTTGGTTTCTGTCACTGATTCACCATTTTTTGCGTAGGTGTCATAAGCAAACACACGGTGTTCAAGACTCCATGGTAGCATGAGGGGAAAGCAATTTAAAATCAATTTAAAATTAAAAGGAAAACTAAAACAAAAAGCAATTCAAAATTAATGACTAACAAATACAAAAATTAACGTAAAAGATAAACAAATAACAACAAACTAAATGGCATCTTAAACAGGTTTTACCTTTCTCACTCCCTAACCACTTACTCTAGAAGAGCAAGAGAAGTTCTAAAAACATCCATTTTCCATGACTCACCCTGTATATAGATTTTGTGATGTTACTTAACATACTTTTAAAGTTTTGAATAATTTTTTCAGTGTTACTTCCAAGATAACATCAGGGGTGTTACACTTAGTAACCATTAAGCAAGTTTTAAAACTTTAGTTTAGAAAATATCAGGATTTTTTGTTTGGCTTAAATGTTTTGTTTTTTCAGTTATTTGCTGATATGTTAAAAAATTTTAAAGTGCTTGTTAAGACTGCCAAGCAGAAGAAAGTTTTGTAATATTGGTTTTCCAAGAATACAACAACATGACAAGAATAGGAACAATTTTTGATAAGTGGTTGTGTTGCCCATCACATTGTTACAAAAATCAACATAGCTGACTTTTATATTTACAGATGTTAATCAAGTGTCAAAACAGATTGAAAAGAAATTACAATCCAATTTACAATATTTGTCTAACTCACACATTGAAATTAAAGAGGTAAAATTTTGTGGTGTTTTCAAGAAGTCATCGTAAGCGATTTTTTTGGTGAAACTAACCTGGAATCCCCCTTTCAGCACCAGGATGGAATAAAAAAGAAACTAAGAGGAAAAGAATCTCAAGAAGTGATAGTAACTGTAGGATGATCTGTGTTAGTTTCATGAACAAAAATTGCTTACAGTGACTTCTTAAAAAGACCCAAATTTGTTTGTTAAATTCTTGACAGTTGGTAGGCCATGCTTTGTTTTTCAGGAATTGTGTGAACAAGTTTTTCCTGAAGTAGTAAATGTTGAATCATCAAATATAATTTCTAATGATTTTGTTGATCATAAACCAAAGGAGAATGAAACTATGGTTGCAACTGCAAGAAAAGATAATAAAAGTTTAACTGCAAGCTACAAGAAGTTTCGAGTTGGTATGAAATTATTAGAAATGTATATAACAAACAAATTAAAATTAAAAATAGTGCAACTTATTTTAGTGTTTTAATGTATTTATTTTAATTTTATTCATTTAAATGCAAAAGCAATGTAGAGGCTTATAATTAGAGTTTAATTTTATTTTGCTTTATAAGTTAAGAGATATTGCTCCTTAAGTTGGGGCAATGTAATCGAGTGGTTAAAGTGCCATGCTTATGATCAACATGGCCTTGGTTAAAAACGCACTTGCACCATTTTGTTGTGTCTTTGGGAAAGATATTTTGTGGCACTTTTTCTTGCTTGGTGTTCGTGGCAAGCAGTTTTAAATTTCAGTCATATCTTTATTAAATTACAAGCAGACAACAATATCATAGCATCTCCAAAGCAGGTCAAGATAATTGCTTACCTTATGTATTAGTGCCTCTGTTGCTTTCCTGCAAGTCAGGAGGATAAATACAAAGAGATAAAATAAAAAAATAAATGAAAACCAAAATTTTTTTTATTAGCATATGTTTATTTTCTACTGAAAACAATTCAAAACTTAACTTTTTCTGCAATTAACTGTAATGTAACCAATAAAATATGGTCCAGTGATGATAATTTAAGATCTATACACACCAATAGTGGGCAGTGTGGTCAATGGTTAAAGCTCTGTGACTTTTAATCAACATGATCTTGGTTCAAAACTTACTTTTGCCATTCTGCTGTTTCCTTGGGAAAGACACTTTATGACTGATTTTTTTGCTGGTGGTCTTGTTAAGCAATTCTAAATTTTAGTTATACAGTTGATTCTGGTTAATTGCATACTGGATAATTGCATAATCCGCTTTATCGCATAGAAATTGTAAATCCTAAATCACAGTCAATTATTTGTCAAGGAAATATTACAGTTAATCGCATAGCAGTTTGTTGTACATTGTATATTCTATATTATATATATATTATATACAATATATAGAATATACAATGTACAACAAATATATTGTATATATTCTACATATATTCTACATTCTTGTATATTGTACATACATTGTGCATTGTATATTCTGCTTAATTGAATAGAATTGAAAAGTTTTTTTTTGATTATTGAATAAAATATTGCAAAATTTTATTGACTAAAACATGACTGTTTCAAAAAAGTCAGAACAGAAACAAACTGTTTGAATGTGCAAAATGAACCTGCCGATTCCCAACATCGCAAAATCAAAGGGCGTTGCAATGTGAGATGTGGTTGATGTTTTTCAAAGATAATTACTGATTTAGAAAAACCAAGAAGAAGCAGAAGACGCCTTGTTACAATGGTTGAAACAAGCAAAAAGTAGGGAGCTTTCAATTACTGGTCAATGTTGTGTGAAAAAGCAAAAGTTTGGAAAAAATTATGAAAGTAGATTTTGATTCATCACCAAGCTGGGTCACTTGCTGGCAAGAGCGCAATTTAATTGTTTTTAAGCATAAGCATGGTGGGAAACAAGACCATGATTCTGAAGCAGCTGAAAATTAGATAATGTCAGTGTGCCCAAAAATACACGAGTGTTATTCTGACTCAGAAATTTACAACTGTGATGAGACAGGGCTTTACTTTTGTGCACTACCAGAGGGAACTTTGCACTTTAAAAATAAAAAACTCTCTGGTAGCAAGAAATCAAAAGAATTCTTTACCGTCCTACTTACTGCAAACATGGTTGAGACAAATTACAGCCATTTTTCATAGGAAAATCTGCTAATCCATGCTGCTTTAGAGAAATAAAAAACTCCCGGTAACTTATAAATCTAATAAAATTTCCTGATTGACTGCAACACTCTTTTAAAAATGTTTGAAATGCTTCAATGCTCGCTTGCAAAAACAAAGAAAAAAAGTTTCAGAATCGAAGAAGTGCTACATGCACTTGATATAATTAGGCGACAACTACAATATAAAAGGGAGGATATGGGCACATGTCTTTGTTTGGAAAGACAAATGCAAGATAGCATGCAAATTAACAAACAACAATTGTGCAGTATTTCGCTTAAAGCAAATAAATGTTCGATCCTTTATTTGCCTGTGTTTGTTTACTTTTTGAGTAAGAATAAGATGATTGCATTATACTTGCTTTGAGGTCTGATGTTTAGATGTTGTATGCGTGACTACTGTTACACTTCAGTTCAACTTCACACTTTTGCTTAAATGCATAATTTGCTTAATGGCATAGAAAGATTTGGCAAATTGGTTATGCAAATAATCGAATTAGACTGTAGCTGTATAAAACTAAAAATAAAAAGTTTCACCTGGACAACAATATCTTGGTATCTCCATAAGCAAATTTGGGTAATTGCTTGCCCTATGCATAATGCCTCTGTCATCTTTCTGCTAGTCAAGAGCATAAAAGTAGAGATAAAATAAAATAATTAATGAAAATGAACAGTGTGCACTGATTCTTGCTTTTTGACACCTCAAAGATTTTCATTCCAAGAAATGTTGATTGGTGTTTGTTACTTGGCTACTTGACACCCTATAGAGAGATTTTTAATACAGAAAGTATTGATTGGTTTGTTTTATGTTGTGGGCTACAGTTTGGACCACTCTGGTCTAGAGCAAAACTTTTTTTTTGTATTTTTTTAGCTTTTAACCATAATTTCTTGTATAGTTTTTGCTATTTATAAGTTAAGAAATATCAAAGTATTGTTTAAAAATTTTCAATGTTTTTTCATACACCTTTTTTATAACAGACTGTTTGATATTATGAGTGTTTTAAATTTTTAATAACTTAATTTTGGTGTGCTGATTTTAATAAAATTTTTATTTTCTGATTAATTTTGTGAGCCAGTGTAAATATTGCAAGTAATGCAGTGTAAATATTTGTGAATGTTGATTCAGTGTATTTTAAAAGAATAGTAAATTACAGGGTGTCCATAAATTAAGGCAACCAACTTTCTCTGTTAAATTAGTGCATTTAAATTCAGTTTTTCTCAAAAAACTAATACACCATTTCAAAGCTAAAACTCTGTTCTTTCATTTCAGATATAGCAAAGTTTTCTAAAATAATTAATTTTTATACAAGCGAATCGTTCAGATCATTTTTTTCTAAAATAATTATTTCCATATCTATTGATCATAACATTGTGATAAAACTCCACAAAAGTGGAGAAAGTAATAGTGAAATAGCTAAACAGCTCAAAATGAACCACACAACTGTCTAAAAGATCATCAAAAAGTTTCAGGAGATTGGAACTACCCTAGATTGGGAAGGGCGAGGCTGAAAACAGACTGTTCATACCCCTCAACTGATAAAAAACACCAGGGAGAAGCTGCGATGCAACTCTTGCCAAAGTTGCAGGAACTTGGCTGCTGCAGCTGGTGTAGGCAAATCCACCATGCATCAACTGTTGAGGGAAGATTTAGGAGTTAAACTCTTTAAGATGCTGCGTTGACAAGAATTCTCAGATCATCATGTGGCCATGAGGGCCAAAAAATGCAGGAAACTTTTGCAGGACATCACAGAAGGCACACTGCTCAATTTGGTCTTCACTGACGAGAAGAAATTTGACATCCAGCAAGCTATTAACCAAAAAAACAATAGAGTTTGGGTGTCCTCATCTACGAATAAAGAAAGAATTGTCACCAGACGCCAAAATCCACAGTCTGTGATGGTGTGGGCAGCGGTGACCACAACCAGGAGATTCCTGCTCCTTTTTATTCCAATGGGAGTGAAATTGAACTCTGAGCAGTGTGTCTCAGACATTCTGGAAGGTTGTCTGCTCCCCTGGGCCAAGCAACACTTCAAAGACAAACCGTGGACCCTCCAACAGGATTCAATGCCCTCCCATAGTTCACAATTCACCCAATTGTGGATTCTGAGGATAATCCTCTCTTTCATAAGTAAGGAAGATTGGCCAGCGCAAAGCCTGGATCTAAACCCATTGGACTACTCCATCTGGCCCATCTTGGAGAAAAGAGTGTGCTCCAGTCCTCATCAAACTTTGGAATCCCTGCAGGCCAAACTGATAAAAGAGTGGTATGCTATACCTCACTCAGAAACGCTACGTGCTGTGTGCGACTTGTTTCCAGACAGATTGAAGGCCGTAGTCAAGAACAAAGGGAGTTATATTGAGTAAAGTATATATCATTTGAAAGCCTATTCTTTATCCTATTAAGTCATGAGTAGCAATGCTTGTTTTAATTTTTTGTATTTTTGGTAGAGGCCACAACATTTGTTGCCTTAATTCATGGACACCCTGTATATAGTTTATTTAAATTTTTTGCCTTGAACTCAATGTAACTATTATTGTTACTAATTAATAATAATTAAAAATGAGTCTGTTGAGGAGTCTCAATCATAATTATCAAAAGTTTGATCTACTTTGTTGCTGATACAATTATTTTCATCAATAGGAAAGACTTAGGTTACTCTAATCTTACTGATAAAATATTTTTAACTTGCATACAAAAAAATATTTGCTATACTGAATTGGCAAAATAATTGGGTTGAAAACTAAAATTGCAATATGTGCTGTTAATGACGTTTACTTTTGACCTCATTAAAGGAGATTTTGGCTGGTACCATCAAGCCAAAGGTATAAACTTATTTATGTCAATTGAGGAACTTGTTGAGAATGAAAAAAATTAAAAGACTGAGCATGTTTCAGCAGCAAGATATTCTTGGAGCATCAAAATGAAATTCATAAACAGCGTTTAAAAAGCTGTTATTGCAGCAGGCTCTGAAGTTACTTGGTGGAATTTCTCCTTATCAGTATTGATTGATGACATATTGGAAAATATTAAATAATTGATTTTTATGTTAGTGTTTACATTGGATGCAGCATCATCTGTTAATGAAAGTGTTATCTTGTAAAGCAATACTGGATAAAGTGAAGATATTCTTCCACCTCCACTGTGTGAATCAAATAAAATGCAAAATTCTTTAATCTAACCCAATGTTTCTCAACTTTTTTTTGGGTCATACCTCACCTAATCACTTTAAAAAATTTTGATGTCCCCCATTTGATGATACATAGCTGTAACAACTGAAAAAATATTTGGGGGCACAGTTTTTTCAAAAGACTAGTGAAGACTGAAAAAAAAAGTCACCACTTAGAAACTGTCTGATTTCTTTACTTTTGCCCCCCAAAACTTCAACAAATGTTTCTGCTAGTGGCCCCTTTTATTTTTCAACCAAAATTGGTTTGTAATATCTTAGATCTCGTGTTCCATTAAAATTTTGCCAGGCCCCACATTGAGAACTACTGATCTAACTTTTTTCCTCTGCTTGGCAGTTTTTCTGAATTTTGTTATATCTTTAAAGACTAAAGAATTAAATAAAAACTTGAATGAGACAGCAATATCTTTGCATCTTTGAATTAGATCAGGTAATTACTTGGTTGTATGAAATATAGCACCTTCAACACTTTCCTGCAAGTCAGGAGGATAGAGATGAAATTAAAAAACATCTTATATTCACAATTATTTTTGCATTATATAGCATGTTAAAGTAATATACAAATTAATATATGTAAAAGAAGACATTTTAGTGGTGATCGTAATTGTGGATGACTACTGAAGATTAGAGGTAAGATCATGAAATCTTACCTTTAAAAAGGTTTTCATTTTAATTTAACTCATTAAGTGCACATGGCATGTATATCTGTTTACAGCCAGATGCTGTCTCAGTGCATATGATGGGAATACACATCTTGATTGGTGCAACTGTTCATAGTGCAAACTACGAGGGTCAGTCAAAAAGTAATGAGCCCTGTTAACTTTAACCGCTTTAACCTTCATATTTTTTCTAGAAATTTTAAGGGTGTTTAGTAAATTTACTGCTTTAAAGATAAATTGTAAAAAAAAATTGTTTCAACGTGTCCACTTTTGGTATTGTGTTTTGGAAATGACGTCATCACTGGATGTCCGTCAGAAGCAGAGAGCTGTGATTGAATTTCTTGTTTTGGAAGGGGAGCCACCAAAACAAATTTTCGAAAGATTGGTAAATGCTTATGGAGATGCTTCATTAGCCTACAGCACTGTGAAAAAGTGGGTATCCAGGATTAAACACGAAGAAGATGATCCAAGTTTGAGTAGCCTCCAGGACAGACCAAGAAGTGGAAGACCATCTTCTGCAGTCAATCCTGGAAACAATGATAAGGTTGAGAAATTGATTAGAGATGATCGCAGAATCACTATTGATGACATTGCTGAACGTGTTGGAGTTAGCCATGGAAGTGCTGTGAATATTGTTAATGAGCTAGGCTTTGCAAAGGTTTGCGCCAGATGGGTTCCGAGGCAACTTTTGGATTTTCACAAGCAAGCCCGTTTTGAAGCTTGTTCGGAGCTTATTGAGGGTCACAGAAGTGACAAAACTTTTCTCAGCCGTATAGTGACAGGAGATGAAACCTGGGTTCATCACTATGAACCTCTGTCGAAAAGATCATCCATGGAATGGCATCACCCCACGTCCCCAAGAGCCAAGAAATTCAAAAGTCAACGTTCAGCTGGAAAAATTATGGCGACTGTGTTTTGGGACATTGAAGGAGTGATATTGGTAGATTTTATGCCTAAAGGTACTACCATCAACTCAGATGCTTACATTGACACTTTACGCAAACTGAAAGCGAAACTGAGAAGAGTACGACCTCACCTGGACATGTCTAAGGTCTTGCTGCAACACGATAACGCCAAGCCCCATACCAGTCTCAAAACTCGTGAAGTGATTGCTTCTTTTGGATGGACGACGGTAACCCATCCCCCATACTCACCCGACCTGGCACCATCTGACTATCATCTTTTTGGACCATTGAAAGAAGGAGTTAGGGGGCAGCACTTCACTAGTGATCAAGAAGTCAAGCACGCTGTAAGAAACTGGTTAAAAATGCAGCCTGCTGACTTTTACAAGGCTGGCATAGTGTCCCTTGTTCATCGATGGACAGTTGGAATTGAAAAGTGCGGAGATTACATTGAAAAGTAGAACTGAGATCTCCTATCCCTGGGCTTTCTTTTGATGTATGACTTTTGATTTTATTGCAACAAATATGGCCAGGAGAGACTTGGGCTCATTATTTTTTGACTGACCCTCGTATTTTGCTTCTTGCACTTGCCATTGTCTTGATGCTACTACATGAACAAACAGAAAAACAAAGTCTTTTGCAAGACAAATGTCATTATTTTATTTTTTTGTCTAAATGAACCAAGCTTTTTTTTTTAAGTTTAAATTAAATACTTTGTTTCTCATGTTGTACTTGTACTCATAGGCAGTGAGTTTGACTTTTTTGCAGGTGTGGGAAATTTATGATGTCATAAACTATGATGTCATGCAGCAGCTCAAGTTGGGATCTCCAAGCATCCTGATCTCCTGCTGCAATTTTGCTGGTGGAATTCCAAGACGTGAACAGGCCAGGTCTTCAACGTAATTCCACCAGCAGTTCTGGGTCACCCTCTCAGCCTTTTGCCACTTTGCAGAGTATTCATTTCATGTCACATGACCATACCAGCACAGTTGCAATTGTTTTATGCAGATTGCAAAGTAGTAGCAGTTTAATGTTGAGAGATTGACAAATGTCAATGCTTTTAACCTTGTCAAGTTGATTTTATGTAAGTCATAAACCTCTGACTTTTCGCAAGAAATCTATTTCAGTTGCCTGTACTCGGCATTTCACTCTTTTGGTCATTAATAATACTCATGACCATAAATGTGGACAGGAACATAAACTGCTCTGAAAACAGAAAGCTGTGCCTTTGTACACAGCTCTCGTTTCAGTGCAACTGATCAGTAAGCTGGTGCATTACTGCACTTGCTTTTCTAATGCATGTATCTGGTTGGATTTCCTGTCTATCATCACTTGAGTATGTGACTCCAAGATACTTAAACTTCTCTGTCTGCTGGAGAGTTACTTTATTTGTTTGGATAAAACACTGCACAGAGTGCCTTGACAAACACGTGATCTCAGTTTTAGCCATACTAATTTTCATCCCAGCATCCAAGCATGCATCAGAAAACCGATAAAGCATATTGGAGATCACTTTTGTTTGAGCTTAACAATGCAAGGTCATCTGCAAACAGCAGGCACCAAACATTACACTCCCCAAATGTGATGTCACTACTGGTGAAACTGTCTTTGTCTGTCTTGTTAATGTATACAGGGTGTCCCAAAAGTAATCAAACCCAAATTTTAATAAAAAGTAGATATCAAAAACAACAAACTTTTTTAAGTATTTGCAATTGTTCAAAATGTCTACCTTGAACTTCAATACATTCATATGTTTTAAAGCTTGCTTTTCATCTTTTTTAACATGTTTGTAGCTGGTCGTTGCATAGTAATTTTTAATAACAAAGACACACTTGTTTTTAACTAAAGTCCTTTGCTGCATTTTCAAAAATGTGGATACCAGCAACACACACTGAACAAGAATTAAGCAATGATGTTAAGCAATAATAAGAAAACATCATACAAAAACATAAAAAGGAAATTACATATGTTGGTTTTGATATCTAAATTTTATTAAAGTTTACAGTTCGGTTACTTTTGGGACACCCTGTATAACATAGCCCTGTCATAGTCCAACACTGACACTAAAAGGTTTTGTTTTTATGCCATTGACACAAACAGACTTCTGATTGTTTGTACAGTAATTTGATAGCAGCTAATAGCTGACCTCTCACATCATACTCCAGCAGTATTGCCCACAGCTTGTCTCTTGGGACATGGTCATACACTTTTTCAAGGTCTACAAAGCATGTATACACCTCTTTGGCATATTCCCACAATTTCTCAAAAACTTGTTGAAAAGCATAGTTTTTGAGAAATGGTTCATGGTTGATTTGCCAGGACAATATCCTCATTTTACATTCTGAAGTTGAGGCTCAACTATTTAACGGCATCTCTTTTCAAGGCATTTTGCATATACTTTTCCAGGAAGACTTACTGCCCTGTAGTTAGTGCATTTTTTCTTGTCTCCTTTTTTGTGAATAGGTATCAACACACTGGTCTGCCATTGCTTTGATACCTCACCAGTTTTCCAAGCTACCTGGAACACATGAGTCAGCCAAAGCCAACAAACCCCAAAGTTGTTCACAGCTTTTAACATGTTCAGGTTGAATATCATCTTCACCAGGCGCCCTGCCAGCTTTCAAAGATTTAATTGCTGTGCTCACCTCTGCTTTGGTTAGATGAATTTTTTCACCAATTTGTTCTTCAGATGTTTCCAAATGTTGGACTGTTACTGATAAGAGCTCACAAAAGTATTCTCTCCAATGATTTCGGATGCCCTTTTAATGCTTCAGAAGCACACCATTAGTTTCCTCAGTGAAGGTAGTAACCAGTGTTCGTTTGCTGTGCAGAATGCACAATAATCATTCCTGTAGCCTAAACTTCAGGAGACCCTTCCTTTGAGTGGGATCCAATCAGTGACACAGTGGGCCAAACGAGGGCTTACAAAAATGCCTACCCCTGCTTGAGCAGACATGGTTACATCTACACCTGAGTAGAAAAGCTTCCAGCCTTCATTCAACTCAACAGTGTCAGAGCCATGACACTTGGAAGAAGAAACTCCAACAATATCAAGGTCATGCTGCTGTGCCTCTCAAATCAGTTCATGTTTTTTTCCATTGAGTGAAGTGACATTCCAGTTTCCTATGTGATGATCCCAATGTTTGGGACCAACTGGAGTGCTGATACTGTGCCCTGGCCCCATTTGCCTCCACAAATGCATTAATGGCTTATAACAGTGAGCTTGTAAGGAAGAATGTAGCTTACTTTTTAAATGGACCCCTTTGCCTAAAGCTTGAAGGTCTGTACCTTTTTATCCTTGACAACACTCAATGCAGTATAAATGTTATCATTCTGACTATTTATTTTGCAACATTTGTTAGATTATTTCTGACCTTTGGCCTTACTGCCATGGTAGCCCTGAGAGGTGTTGAGAATTCCAGATGGCATTGCTCTTAGGATCATAGGAAATGCAAGCCTTTCCACCATGCTAAGGTTGCAATCTATTGGAGAGGTAATTAATTTACCATGAAAATGATAATTTTTTCCAAAGTACTGTAATAAAAAAAATCCAGCAAGTTGATTAGATTTTGTGAACTTTCCTGCAAAGTTCAAAGCATCAGTTATAATCGATCAAGACAAAAAAGATCCCCATTATAAGCGATCCCCAAACCAGGAAAGCCCATGGGGGATGCAAAGAGCTATCGACCGATATCTCTGCTCTGTGTCCCCTACAAGATCCTCGAGAGGCTTATCTATGCCCACATTGAACCATTAATCGACCCACTGCTCCCTAAAGAGCAGGCTGGGTTCCGACGCGGGAAGTCAACCATAGATCAAGTTGTTCTGCTAACCCAGAACATCGAGGATTCTTTCGAGGCTAAAAAGAAGGCCGGTGCCATATTTATCGATCTGACATCTGCTTATGACACTGTCTGGCACTGTGGCCTTACCTGCAAGCTGCTGAGACTACTTCCGAATAAGCACATGGTCAAAATGATCATGGAGCTTGTCCGAAATCGAAGTTTCACCCTTACCACCGGTGACAGCAAGCAAAGCAGGCTACGCCATCTTAAAAACGGCGTTCCTCAGGGATCGGTCTTGGCTCCCCTCCTATTTAACATCTATACGTACGATCTTCCTTCTAGCATTGTTGCATTCTTCTGGAAACTGGAAGGACCTGGAGGGGACTCTAAGTCAAGACATGTCCACATTGACAGCATATCTCCAGACTTGGAGGTTGAAGCTTAGTCACACTAAGACGGTGACGGCAGCCTTTCATTTAAATAACTGAGAGGCCAAACGTGAGCTAAAGGTCTACAACAACAGTAGACTTTTACCGTTCTGTCCAACCCCTACTTACCTTGGGGTAAAACTGGACAGATCGCTCACGTTTCGTCACCATTTAGTGGCATTGCGCAAAAAACTATCTTCGCGCGTCACACTGCTGAGGCGACTCGTGGGCTTGAAATGGGGTGCTGGTGCTAAAACACTATGCATAGCCACCTTGTCTCTAGTCTACTCAACAGCTGAGTACTGTGCGCCAGTCTGGTGTTGCAGTGCTCACACTCGCCTCATTGACAGTGTCTTGAATGACGCCTTGCGCATAGTCACTGGATGCCTGCGTCCCACTCCAACGGACCACCTACCTGTACTCTCAGGCATCCAGCCAGCTGAGCTTTGCCGAATATGAGCGACACTCTCCTTGGCTTACTGTGGATTTCTGGACCCCGATCATATCTTGCATGGTCTATTAAGTGGGTCCTCAGATACTCGCCAAGTGAGACTAAGATCCAGATGCCTGTTTGTGCCAGTTGCGCAGAATCTCTTGGACAAACTTGGCATCCACGCCTCTGAATGGACAAATCACAAATGGAACGCGGAGTACTGTGAAAATGCTTCTAGGCTCCATGCTTTTGTGCCCAAGACCAGTGCCAGGCCTGTTGGGATGGGCTTACCCCGAGTAGCTTGGGTTAAACTCAACCGCCTGCGGACTGGTGTTGCGCAATTCCATTCGTCCATGCATAAATGGGGTCTCGCTCCTTCACCGAATTGCGAGTGTGGTGCCTCTGAGCAAACCACAGACCATGTACTAACAGCGTCCCCTATACATCGGGCACCACATGGAGCACAAGGTCTGACGGTTTTGGATGACAAAACTCGATGCTGGCTTAATGACATCACTGCCAGCATCTGATCCAGGCAGTGCAGCAGTCTGGGGTAGTAAAAGGATAAACCCTCGGCCCCAGTCCTGTTTGTGTCTGGCCTGGAGTGGATACCCTTCAAACGACGACGACGAAGACAAAAAAAAGCAAGATTGATTACACATTGTTACTCAGATAGCAAAAATTTAATTCTGCACTTAGGTTTAAAAAAAGACAGGTATCTTTTTTACAGTTAACCTCAGTTTTAACTGATGAAAAAAATACAGTTATCATAATAACAATAACTATTATTTGCACATACTACAATGAAATGTCTCAGTGAAAAGCCCAACTAACTTTGCTGTGGATGACTGGTTGAAAAATGCTGCTTTAGAACATGACTTTAACAGTTAATTGAGGGCAAATCAGAAAACTATAGTTACTGATTCAACAATTTTGAGGAGGAGTCCAAGATGGCAAAGCCATTAGCATATAGAGAATTACATGTATATTATCAATGAAAAGAAACAAATACTTGGGCCAAGAACTGAATCTCAAAAAAATGGTTCAAAAAATGGAGATTTGGACTTAAAACAGCAATCCTAGGGATATGATCAGATTCATTTGATGAAGTATAAAGAAAGATCAAAAGAGAGAAGTTTAGATAGAAGAGTGGAGTTTTGCAAAATCAGGAGTTGCAGGCAAGTATACATGCTTGGATTAGCATAGTAGAAGTAACATAACCTTCACTAAAAGACACAACTAATTTCAAAGTGACTTAAAATTTCAAGAAAGTTTATAATAATTAGAGCAAAGTAAATTTTTGTGTTTTAATTTTTTTAACTTAAATTTTCTGAAAAATACTCATAAGGTGCAACTAGAGGTTATATCAAGAAATGCTTTATTTGTAGATGTGTATTGCTTATGTGAATTATAATTTCAAACAATTTGACCTGTATTTACTCTTTACTCATCATCAAATCATCCATGTATTATTTTCAAAATAACCTCAAGTTTTAAAACTTTTCAACCATCAAGAAAATTTTAAAAATTAGTTTAGAAAATATCAAAATCTTCTTGTATGGTTAAAAGTTTTTGTTTTTTCAATTATTTGTTGATATGTTAACAATTTTAAAGTGCTTGCTGAAGTCAGAAAAAAGTCTTGTAATATGGGTTTTCCAAGAATACTATGACATGAAAAGAATAACAACAATTCTGCATAAGTGGTTGTGTTGCCAGGTTTTTCAAGTAGTCACCATAAGCAATTTTTTTGGCAAAACTAACTTAGAATCCTTCCTACTGCACCAGGATGGAATAAAAAAGAAATCAAGAAGAAAAAGATCTCATTAGGAAGCAATACTATTGCCAGGGGAAATCTGGGTTAGTTCCACTGACAAAAACTGCTTAGAGTGACTTCTTGAAGAGACCCATGTTGCCAAAGCACATTGTTGCAAAGATCAGCATAGCTAACTTTTATATTTACAGACTTTAATCAAGTGTCAAAACAAATTGAAAAGAAATTACAATCCAGTTCACAATGTTTGCCTGACCATCCCAAGGAAATTAAAGAGGTAAAAATCTGATGGTTAAATTCTTGACAATTGATAGATCATGCTTTGTTTTTCAGGAATTGTGTGAAGAAGTTTTTCCTGAAGTAGTAAACGTTAAATCATTAAACATAATTTCTAATGATTTTGTTGATCATAAATTGAAAGAGAATGAAACTTTGGCTGCAATTGCAAAAGAAGATAATGAAAATTCAACTAAAAGCTATGACAAGTTTCGAGATGGTATGAATTTAAATTAGAAATGTGTATAATAAGCAAACTGAAATTGTGAAACTTTGCAACTTATTTTGGTGTTTTAACGTGTTATAATTCAATTTTCTTCATTCAAATGCAAAAGCAACTAGAAGTTCAACTAAAATTAATTTTTCTTTATTTTATTAGTTAAGAGATATTCCTGCTATTATTTCATTTATAAGTTATAAAATTAATTTTAATAGAAAAATTTTTTTGCTAGTGCTTTGAAATTTTTTTATTAGCATACAGCATATTTATTTTATACCAAAAACAATTCAAAACTTAACTTTTTTTTGCAATTGACAGCAATGTAAGAAAAAAAATATGGTCCAATGATGATAATTTAAGATCTATACACACCAATAGTTGGCAATGTGGTCAAGTGGTTAAAGCACTGTGATTGCCAATGATAAATCAGTATTTACACAGACCATTTCCAATAATTAAAAAAAACAAATAGTGTGCACTGGTTCTTGCTACTTGACACTTTCATTTTCTGTTCTAAAAGATTTAACAATTTTAAATCCGAATTTTCAATTTATCAGCTGAACAATTGCAATTGCTTTTTTATTATTTTTTATTTTTTTTTATTTTCCCACTAAATTGGTTTGCTGATGAATTGGCTTGCTGACAAATTGTCTCACCAACGAATTGGCTTGCCAACATATCTGTCCTGTCAAATTGTCTCCTGCCAAATTGGTAGCACCAAATTGTCTTGCTTTAATTAAATGTGACTGGCCTGTAAGTATATCACATACACCTGGGGCTAAAAATATTTCCAACTATGCTGTTGTAAATTCCTCAAAGTTAATACTTCCACTTCTTCCTATCAAACTGAGTGTTATGGAACAGTACGTTAAAACTTTGAATAAACAAGGTGCCTGCTTTCCATATATATTGTCAACAAGTTTCCAAAATTAAGTAGTGAAAAAGTCAAAGAGGGTATATTTGCTAGTCCACAAATTAGGCAATTTATAAAGGATGAACAGTTCCAGACAACAATGACAGATGTGGAAAAAGTGCATGACTGTCTTTTAGAGAAGAAGTATCTAAGTTTTTGGAAACAAGAAGGATCCTAATTACAGAAGTATTATGGAAAATATTTTAGTCAATTTTCAAAAGCTTAGATGCTGAATGAGTGTAAAAGTTCATTTTTTACATTCTCACCTTGATTTTTCTTCAAATTTGGGTGCTATGAGTGAAGAATAAGGCAAAATATTTCACCAAGACATAAAACAATGGAAACAAGGTACAAGGGATGACTGTTCAATGGTGGTCAACTATTGTTGGTCATTGAAATGTGATTGCCATTGATGTGATGAGCCAGGAAGAAAAACCAGAAAAAAGAAATGCATGCCTTGTACCAAAAAAGTCAAAGTATCTGTGTGATCATTTGATCCTGTATCAATAGTTGCTTGATAATATTTTCATATCTGCATGTAGTCAAAGTCTATGTGTATTGATAGAAAATTTATATTTTTACTTATAAAAATTGTGATGTAAAAGAAAATTTCAATTGCAGATTTACAATCAGAGGGCAGAATTATACAAACACAACTATTATATACACAACTTCTTCTTTCAGCTTCTTCCTACTTGGGGTCGCCACAGCACGATAGTAATCTCCATTTCACTTGGTCTACTTTGTCTCCTTTCCTAGCTCCAACCCTTTCTATGTCTTCTCTCACCAAATCCATCCACCTTCTCCTTGGCCTTCCTCTTTTCCTTCTGCCTGGCACTGTCATCTCCATCATCCTTTTCCCCACGTAGTCTTCTCTCCTTTTTACGTGTCCATACCAACATAGCCTTGCATTCCAAAGTTTGTCTCCCAGCTTTGCAATTTTCACAGTCCCTCTCACATATTCGTTTTTTATCTTGTCCTTTCTTGTCACTCCCAGTGCCCATCTCACCATTTTCAACTCTGCAACTTCCATTTTTCCCATTTGTCTTTCAGTCACTGCCACCGTTTCCATTCCATAAAGCATGGTTGGTCTAACAACACTCTTGTACATTTTACCCTTAATCTTTGCTGATAACTTCCTGTCACACAGAACTCCAGATACCTTCCTCCAACTCATCCATCCTGCTTGGATCCTTCTCCTTACTTCTTCACATCTTCCATCATTACTAACTGTTGACCCCAGGTATTTGAAGTTTTTGGCTTTCTTTATCTTTTCTCCTTGCAACTTTAACTCTTCTCCATCATCCACACCCCCAACCCTCAAATATTCTGTCTTGCTCCGGCTCACTTTCAGGCCTCTTCTCTCCAGTGCATTTCTCCAAATCTCCAGATCCTACTCTAGCTCCCTATGATTTTATATACACTAATATATACATATATACAACTATTATATACACCAGGGTGGTCCAACTTCTGCACTCTTGTGGGCCACTTTTCAAAATTATTCGAGTTTGTGGGCCTCAGTCGGCTAAAAATTCCTATTTTTGTTCCAAAATCAGGGTGTTCTCTAAAAAAAAAAAGGTCGGAATCGGTCTGCAAAATTCCTATTTTCGTTCCAAAATCAGGGTGTTCTCTTAAAAAAAAAGGTCTTCACTTGGAATCGGTCTCCAAAATTCCTATTTTGGCGCAAAATTATAGTGTTCTCCAAAAAAAATTACGGCTGCTTCTGATCGACAAGACTTGTGCAAAATTGTTATGCGGCATGCAGCCCGCGAGCCCGTAATTGGACCACACTGTTATAGAAGATTGCCGCTACTTATGATCGACAAGACTTGAATTGTGCAAAATTGTTCCGCAGGCCACAGGCCTGTAGTTGGACCATGCTGATATACACAACTACTTTTATAAAATAACTTTTTTAAAATATCCACCAGTGTTATTAGTGCAGGAATGCAAAACAATATAGGTATTTTTGAGAACATGGGGTAGAGAGCTGTTGGGAAATAATACAGGGTGTGAACAATAAATTGATAATACTCTATAAGTCATGTTTAAATGTACCAAAGAATGCTCTAACTTTGACTGGTATCCTAACTTTGGCCCAAAATCACTATTTATACAAAAAAGTTGATAATTTTCTTAGCACAAGAAAAATTATTCCAAATTTTTGACAGGTGATTATTTTATTCTTTTTACACATTTTAAGCTTTAATTGGGGTTTATAGTACTTTTGATGTTTAATTGTTTTATTTTTTTCAAAATTGCCTAAAATTAAGTAAAATCGTTAGGTAACAAAGGCTATATCTGTGCAGCCAATATAAATACAATCACAAAAGTTTTTAATGTCTATAGATCTTTATGTATGATTTTTTGCATTTAATTAATTTTTTTATCTAAAATTATTTTTTTGTTTTTTTTAAGAGGTGGGTCAAAATTAGGAACCTCTTAAAATTATTGGAAACCCTAACTTTGGACCACTTGGTGAATGATAACCTTAGCTTATATTTACTGATTTTGACAGACTTGCAAGGGACAGAAAGAGACAAAACTAATCAAGCACCACCAACAAGCGAAATTACTCATTTAAATGTAGTCCCTGGATGTCCCTGTAGTCTGTATACCTGGACAGCTCTGACTCGGATCAAGATTCTGTATCAGATACTGATGGAGACTCTAAAGATAATGAAATCAGCTTCTCAACTAGTGAAGATGAAAGTGGAGATGATAAGAAAATTGTTCACCCAGACAGTACTATGAAGGAAGTATATTTCCTGAAAAAGTGCTCTTTTTGAATAATAACCGAGTAACAGTAAAATGTTTGAAAAGGCACAAGCTCCAGCAGGGTCAACCTGGAAGTGGCCTAAAGAAGATGACATTCACGACTACCCCATGGAAGATATTAAGCAAGAAATTGCGGCACCAATTCTCCTGTTTGGAAGCAGCAGAAACATTGTATTCAATGATATATGGGGTTAACTTTGTTCAGGACTGCTTCATTTATAACAAATTAATTCTGAAGTGGGTCAATGTTAGTGCATTCTACGGTATTTCATGGAAAAATTAATTATACAAAATACAATTTTGAGGCATACCGTATTTATTCAAATATAATGCACACTCGTGTATAACGCACATCCCTAGTTTTCAATTAAAAATGCTTCATTTGGTATAAATTAACTTACCCAGTCCTTGTATATAGCATGCACCCAGACTTTGAGTTTTTATTTTGGTAGAAAATTTTGTGTGTTATACTTGAATAAATATGGTAATTTATTTGACCATGATTTTCCAGTGCATTTAATCTATGTGCGATCTTTTCAGCATCAATAACCTGATAAATGTACCCTATAAATGAGCAACTGGCCCAGATGATTTGCACTCTCTTAAGGAATTAAAATGCTTGCTTAATAGCTGACTTTAAAGATTGAACCATGTTGTGAAGTTTATTGTTGCATATCTTTTCAACCTTGCTACATAGCCAATAGTTGCTAGGATTAAATTTGGTGAGCTAGAAGGCCAAGCATGCTTCAGTACAAACAAAGGCAATTGTTTTTTGGACAGTTTTGGTTTTGTAAACAGGTCTGAATCTTGAACAAACATGACATGCTTGGGATCATAGCTTTGTTAATCCACAGTAACATAACAGTTTCAAGAATATTCATGTAATCATCTGTATTAATTTTTAAACCAACTTCAATGAAATGAGAAGCACAACATTACCATTATTTGCAACACCTGCAAAAACTGTGACTAAAGCTGGGTTTTTCTTCTGCTTGATAGGTGTAACTTAGGATAGATTCAAAGCAACTATTCTGGAGTTTCTTCCATTAGCCATCTCATCAGCACTTTTGCCGAAGCTTGATCTTCAGCCGAAATTCAGGTAATTTTTGCCAATGCTTTGGCTTTCCCAAGCAATTTTCCATTATTATAAGATCCTTACACCTGATAGCTGATATAATTTATTTATTATATCAAATACAAAACTTATTACAAAATCACAAGCTATTACTACTGTGATGTGTTATTCATCTGTTTTGAAACATGTTTGTTTACACTGAATTACAGCAATGGCATGCAGTCAGGGCATGCAAGTCATGCTTTGCATAACCAACTAACTTTTGCGTGATGATCTTAAAGACGCAGTAATTTAGCAGCGTGGTGGAGTGGTTAGAGTGCCGTGATTGTGATCAACATATCGTTTCGGTTCAAACCCCTTTCGTTCCATTACGTCTTTGGGAAGACATTTACCCTGCTTGGTGATCTTGGCAATCGGTTTTAAATTTCAGTCATATCTGTATTAAATTTCAAGGGTACAGTAATATTTTGGCCTCTCCTGAAGCAGGTTGGGGTAATTCCTTATTCTATATATTAGCGCCTCCGTCGCTTTCCTGCGAGTCAGAAGGATAAATATAGAAATAAAATTTAAATTTAGGACTTGCAATGAATGAGAACTTGGCAACACTCCATTTTGATACACATCTTCTAGGCTTTTACCAAGTGGACCAGAAAATAAATTAAGAGAAAGTGTTGCTCCATCAAGTGCTTGAAATATATGGCGTAAAAAAAGTTTGTTGTAATGTTCTTCTTAAACCTTATTAATTACACCATTATATTTCGAATTTTGAAAAGGTTCCAAAATGTGCCGCAGGCGGAAAAAGGTTGAGAAGCACTGATCTATATACATGCTATTCACATGCGAAAATAGTGCGTCATCGTCTTTTCTTGCAACTTCTCGATATTTTGCTCTTTATTTTTTTAGTTTGCAGCGGTCTATTATAAGGCTCTCATTATATGTGGTCAACAGGCCATTAGAATTGAGGTCTTTGATGACCGCATTGGCCACTGAAGTTCCTGCTTAGTCAGATGATTGAAATCGGTCGCAAATGAAAGCTAAGCTTGGTCATCTTAATCGATTTTGTTGCAAATCAGGACAAGAAAGTGAAGAAACACTAGAAACAAATGTCAGCACATAATAGCCAAGCATCAATATTTGCAACAGTTGACTTTAATCTTGATCTTTACTTGTAGGAAGATTCTGATAACACTGCTCGACGCTGGAATTACATGTCACTGGCAGTTAGTTTTTCAACAGCAGCAATGAATTTTGCAATTCTGATACTCTTTTGGTCTTGATAAAGATCATAATCTTTTTTCCACATGCTAATAAGGCAATGCTTCTGTTTTTCATCTTCACAAAAAATATCAAAGAAGGTATTAATGTTTTTGATAAAATTTGTCTCTTAAATGTTACACCACATTTAACATTGAGATACCTATCTGATTTCCTCCTGAGTCTCCCTCATTACTGATATTCCTCATGAGTTGTTAAACTTTAGACTGAACTCGGGATGTGCTAAATATTATAAATATTGCACCAAGTTCAAAGCTGAACTAGTCGTTCTGCCACTGTGCTAGCAGCTTTAAACATCAAAAAATTAATCTTCTTTTAAGACTGTACAATTTATTTGCTTAGTTTTGGGCAAGAGACAGTGAAGGAAATGCTTCGTAGTCATTAATTTATGCCCACTGTGTAAAATCCTTGCAGCTTTTGCAGCCTGATTTTTTGTATCTATATTGATTATTATTCACTTGTAATAAATTGTGCTAACATTTAGGTTAAACTATAAACTTTATCTCTAAAAAAGAGAAAGTATGAATACATTTTTCTTTCTTCAAAAGTAATTTTCAATAAAAAACAGGTTATTTGCAAATAACTTTTTTCTGTTGAAAATTGAAACAAAAGTTCTATTAGAGGAGATATAAACTTTGGTATTCTGCAACTTTTGATGTAAGTTTTATTATTCTACATTGTTTGATTCAAAAGTTATCGTAAATGTTCCAAAATTAGGGCCAATAAACCACTAGAAATAGGTAGCACAATCATTTCTGCATAAAAGCCAAAAGCCAAAAAAATGTCGATAGCGTGGTCGAGTGGTTAAAGTGCCATGCTAATGATCAACATAGTCTCAGTTCAAAACCCACTTGCGCCATTCTATTGTGTCCTTAGGAAAGAGACTTTAAGGCACTTTTCCCTGCTTGGTGGTCTTGGTAAGAAGTTCTGAATTACAGTCATATCTCTATTAAATTACAAGCGGACAGCAATATCGCGGCATTTTCGGAAGCAGGTTGGAGTAATTGCTTACGCTATGCGTTAGCGCCTCCATCGCTTTCCTGCGAGTCAGGAAGATAAATATAGAGATAAAATAAAAATAAATAAATAAATAAAAATAGTTTTAAACATGTTTTTTACACCCATTACCAGGCTTTCTGATCCCATGTAATTTAATTCTTGAAAAAAAAGTTTTTTACTCCATCCTACTGCATATAGCCTGTCCCTTCCATACCAAGATCGTTTACTTTTATTTGTCTGGCCAGGAAAGATGCTTTTGATTAATTTTTTAAATGTATTTACAAATGGTGTTTTTACAGAAGACCATCAACAACGAAATCATATGATTCGTCATCACTTGAACGAATTTACTTTTAAAGGTCTTGTCTGGGACAAAAAATTCACTCAATCCAGTCAAGTGGAACGATGCAAACTAGCTTATAGCCACAGATTTGAATGCCAATATTGCCATGAAAAGCTTTTAGATGCGCACCTTTTAAAACACCATCAAGTGTTTCACACCGGTGTTTGGAATAAGTGTCAGTATTGCAATAAAAAGTTTTTTCGTGCGCAAGATCTAAAAAAGCATGAAGTGATTCACACCGGTGTTCGCAATTTGAGATGTCAGTATTGCGATAAAAAGTTTTCACATGCGTCCAATTTAAAAAATCATGAAGTGATTCACACTGGTGTTCGCAATTTTAAGTGTCAGTATTGCGATAAAAAGTTTTTACATGCGTCCAATTTAAAAAATCATGAACTGATTCACACCGGTGTTCGCAATTTCAAGTGTCAGTATTGCGATAAAAAGTTTTTATATGCGTCCCATTTAAAAAAGCACGAAGTGATTCACACTGGTGTTCGCAATTTCAAGTGTCAGTATTGCGATAAAAAGTTTTCACATGCGTCCAATTTAAAAAAGCATGAACTGATGCACACCGGTGTTCGCAATTTGAGATGTCAGTATTGCGATAAAAAGTTTTCACATGCGTCCAATTTAAAAAATCATGAACTGATGCACACCGGTGTTCGCAATTTTAAGTGTCAGTATTGCGATAAAAAGTTTTTACATGCTCGCTATTTAAAAAATCATGAAGTGATTCACACCGGTGTTCGCAATTTCAAGTGTCAGTATTGCGATAAAAAGTTTTTATATGCTTGCTATTTAAAAAAGCATGAAGTGATTCACACCGGTGTTCGCAATTTCAAGTGTCAGTATTGCGATAAAAAGTTTTCACATGCGTCCAATTTAAAAAATCATGAAGTGTTTCACACCGGTGTTCGCAATTTCAAGTGTCAGTATTGCGATAAAAAGTTTTTATATGCGTCCCATTTAAAAAAGCACGAAGTGATTCACACCGGTGCTCGCAATTTCAAGTGTCAGTATTGCGATAAAAAGTTTTTACATGCTCGCTATTTAAAAAAGCATGAACTGATGCACACCGGTGGATCCTAGTAAGATCTCTTGGGGGCAACAAGTAGATCTATTGTTATGGTTATGTTTCGTTAGATGCTTATTGCTGTCACTTTTTGCAATCTTTTTTCGTCGTCAGTTATTTGAGTGGAGTATTGTGCCATGGCTCCATAAATTGAAGTACTCTATTATGTTTTTGGGACGAAAAATTGACAAAATTGCGATAGACCCAAAGTTGTAAATTTTCTCTTTCATTATTCGATTAGATGTCGTTTCGATCAAATGCGTTTCGATCATGTGTTGTTTCGATCAAATGTCATTTTGATGAATTGTCGTTTCCATCAAGTGTGGTTTGATTAACTGTCGGGTTACGTGTAAATCTTTCACGATAACTTTCTGTATCTGCTACTGATTTGAGTTATTTCAAGTTTCGTATCAGAATCGATTTTTTCCCAATATTCCGTAGCCTATCTTTCTAGATGACATTGGCAAAGTGGTAATTGAATTCTTGTGCCGTCATTGTTGGGGACCCCTAATTAGGAATTTGCCTCAAACCCCTAATTTTGAATATCCATCACTGAGTACAAAGCATAGGTCTTCTCTAGAAGGCCAAAAAAAGACCTTGCAGGTCCATGTGGGTGCATGAGTTGTATTTCTGCATCATGTTCTTTATCATTTACTGACATCACCATACCAATCCACCAGTATCTTTCTTATCAGTAGGCCACATAACTGTGAAGAGTTGGTCTCATGGTGATGTGTTGCTGCTCAAAGTTAAACAAAAGACTCTTTTAATGCCAATTCTGTTGTTACCTAATGAAATGAAATGATAAAAATTCCTGTTTCCTGGTATAGATTTTTCAGCAGTCTAAAGAGCTTGTTCATGGCAATGCGAACCAGTTTCATGAATTCTTTAGAAATAAATATAATGTCAATCCCATGTATGCTTTCCTTGCAAAACTCAAATAATTGGGCTAATGTTAATATCTGACCATTATCGGCTCGTGCAGACTTGCTCTGGTAGCTGTTCGCTTTATGGTCCCTCCAATGCCATTACAGGGAGATTTGCCATGACTAGTGGCAAAAAAGTGCCCATTCCGCTGCTACATATTTCTCATATTTCTGACATCAAATCTCTTCATTGAAATGAGCGACATTATTGGAATATTTAAATAAGCGTTAATATTAAAATCTAATTGTTAGAATGGGCAGTTATTAATGTTTATTTCAACAATTAGATTAAAATTGAAAATTTGCTTAGGTAGATCATAGATTTTATAGTATATCAAACACTTTTCATACTGATGCACCTGCATCCTTAAACAGTTTTATCATGCAACAAGGAACATGGACATAAAAAACAATGGATTCAATAGGCCTAGGTTTTGGTTGCCATTTTTTGAAGTTAAAAGTAACTCCCAAATGGTGTACGACAAGGGGGTGTATTAATAATACACCATTACTAACAGTAAATGGACTGGAGGATACATTTCCTCACCGAACTTTCATACACCGTGTGGAGTACCAATAGGCAAGTAATCGTACAAAGCATGCAGGAACATTACGATTAGATAATTTTTTAAATAATAATTTATGGCTTACTCTGTCAAATGCTTTGGAAGCATCTAAGAATGTACTGAATACGGGGCTGTTTTGGTTAATATAGTAAACAGCCTGTTTATACAAGAAAACACATTGGTCTGTGCTATGTTTGGGTTTAAACCCAAATTGTTTACTGCTAGTCGTTAAGAACGGCGAGATTTGTGAAATAAAATGTTCAAACAATTTTGAAATAATAGTTGCAAGGGCTATAGGTCTATAATTATTTTTGTCGTGTATATTTGATTTGTTATTTTTATAGATAGGAACAAGTATGGTTTCAATACAAGCTTCAGGCATGACGGCATGAGAAATACACGTATTAATCAATTTACTTAATGAGGTGCAGACTTGAGGCTCTGCATATATTAGATCCGGGGTGTCCAACCTTTTTTGATTCGAGGGCCATTTTGGCTCATCAAAAATATTGGCGGGCCAAGCAAACAATAAACCTCAATTTTCGTCTCAAAATCAACGTATTCTCTAAAAAAAAAGGTCTCCACTTGAATTCAGCTTCATATTTATCAATTTTCGTCCAAAATGAAGGTGTTTTTTAAAAATAAAAAAGGTCCAACGATTAAACCGGGACGTATGGTTCTCGAACTTCAATCTCGGATATTATGATTTTCACAAAAACTATCGATCTCCCAAAAAAAAACAAGATAAATGGAGGTCTGCAGATGGAATCTGTCTTCGATCTCCGCCTGGATCTCTGCCAGAATGGCCAGGACAGAGCTCTTGTTGTGATATTGTGCAATCGATGACGTAGTGTTTTCTTAAACGCTTCTAATCTTAATCAGCGCCTTCTGCTCGATCAATTATTGGACACGCGTATCTCCAAGCATAATTGTAACCAGTTAAATCTGCGCCTCTATTTCGGTTCATCAGTCAGTTCAAAGTTATCAAGCTACTACAGCAAACGAACTAAAAGCATTCTATTTCAATACGGTTATTTTTTGGCTAAGTGATTTTTGTGAATTTTAATTATTGTTATTTAATAAACCTGTGTATTCGTGCAAAGATACAACAGCTCTTCGAAAAATCTTGCGCGGGCCACGGGTTGGACACCCCTGTATTAGATGTTCTGCTGGTATTTCATCAGAACCAGCAGCACGGTTTAGAGAAAGTTTCCACAATAAAGACTGTACGTTGCATGGTGTTGACATGAAGTCAGACATATAGGATAAGTCATTTATTTTTTCAAATTTAATATTGTTATTTGAAGAATTATACGAAGAATTAGAATTTAATAGATCGTTATAGTAATTTCTCCACATTTCAGCTATTTTAGGTGCACTACTAGTACCATCTATATGTAGAGAAAGCAAGTTTTTTGCTTTATGTGATCGGATTTTTTGCCAAAATTTTTGTTGTGAAGTATCATTATGCAGTGAGAGCTAGATTGTCTGCTTTTTGTTGTGCAGCAGCTTTGCGAGATGCCTTCATGGCAAGTTTAAAGTTTTTGCGAGTGCTAACCATGTTTTGGTAGGTCCAATAATGTTTATCTCTACCACAACTAATCCAGTTATGATATGCTTTTCTTGCAAGCTCATGTTTGTGATTGATTTCATCATTCCTGTAGGCTCCAACCTACAGGGGGGAGGGACGAATGGCCCAACTAACGCTATCTTAAATCTAAGAGACTATGAATAATTTCGAATGCGCGAAATTATTACACCAGCGAATAAATAACTAAATAATTTAATATAAAGACGAGAAATGCGAAGCGCTATGCTGCCTGCTCCAGCACACCAACAACAAGCAAAGAAAAACGAAAACACACGCCGATGCAATAGTTGCGATTCAAAATTTTATAGGTCACCTAAAGCAATGTCATATATTAAAACTATTCATAAACCCAATAAGATGCGACTTACCAAATTATTCAAGACAGCGGAAACTTTCTTCATTAAGCGAGCGAGCCAAAATTTCCGTGCGCAATCAAACCTGCTACTTCACTGAATGAAAGGAATCTTATGCGTGTGAAACGTGGTCCCGATTAGAATGACGTGTACCGTCCTAATTATTCATCCGTAAACTAGGTCACGAAACTAGGTCATTGATTTGGTCGCAACAATTCCATTCAGGCTTTAATATACGAAAGAAGATGGAAGATTTAAAGAAAATACAAGCAGAAATGGAACAAATGAGAAAGAGGTTATCAACTTATGAAGCAAATTATGAAAATAAAGTAAAAAATAAGAATTCAGATGCTGCTTCCTCTGCTGTTTCTATTACAGGTAATACAATGGAAAAGCAAGGAGAAGATTTGAAACACATGCAGAACAACTTCAACAAAATTCAACAAATGGTTGATTCTGCAATAAAGCGAATATCAGCAGTAGAAAAAAGGGTGGATGATCTTGAGCAATATGGTCGATCCAACTGCTTAATTATTCATGGCTGTGAAAACGTCCCTGACTCAAAACCAGGGAAAACTCCCGAAACAGAGAAGTATGTCTGTAATATCATTAATTCCAATTTAAAACTTGAATCACCTTTACAGGTTCAAGATCTAGACATCGCTCACCCCCTACCCTCCAAAAAAGGAACCCCCATTATTATTAAATTTCTCAGAAAAACTCAACGAAATGAAATCTACCGCAAAAAACGGCTACTGAAAGGGACAAAGATGATCATCACTGAATCCCTAACAAAACGACGTCTTCAACTATTAGAAAAAGCTCGTACAGCATTCAACAACTGTCCAGTGTGGAGTTGGAAAGGTGAAGTGTATGTGTTCCATAACAATAAAAAAAATTAATTGATGACTTTTCAGATATACCCTTAATAAAGAGCAATCTAAGTTATGCTCAAAAAGTAAAACAGTGATTACCTACTAAAACTTAGTGTCAAAAGTCAATAATTGCTATTGCTATTGCTTAATAGTTGAGTTTTTCTTGAATAAATATTACGCCTTTTGTATTTGTTTAAGTTTTACTTGCCTCTGATTTTACCAGAAGAACAATGAATTTTAATAATTGCTATTATTATTTAAGCTAATCTTTTCTATTTTTATTTTTACTTAGTTATCAATTTTTAATGCTATTACATTTAATAGAGCTATCAATTAACTTTAAAAGTTTGATATTTAATTACCCAATATATAATAATTAAACAATATATTATTAATGGGCTGATCACATGTACCTTTTTATTTCTTTTAGTGATACCCTTTGGTATTTTGGCATCTTATTTAATTAGTTGTTAGATTTGTTTTTTTTTGTTTTTTTTATTTTATTTTACTTGAGTTTCTTTTTATTTTTTTTTATAATAACACAATCTTGAATGAATTCAAATAAAAAATTATTTTGTTTTCAATGCAAAAAATGTATACGAAACCAACAATATTCACACTGTAATTCTTGTAATCAAAATTATCATTTACAATGTTTCAATAATCACAGTAATAACAATTCTTTTAAAAAATGGGCATGTTCAAATTGTGCTGAAGCAGAAAATATATTTCCATTTCAATCTCTGAACAATTCTGATTTTTCAGGTTTATTTGCAACTGATACTAACCACAATAGTAATATACACAACATAAAAAAACTAAACAAACTTTTCACCAACATGCACTCAAAAGTTTTCAATGCAGTACCCACTTTTATTCTTGATAATGAATCTTACATAAACACAAAAGATGCTGCACTACTTTTTAAAAATCTCAATGAAAATTCTTTCTCAACAATGTGTATTAATATTAGATCCCTTCTGAACCCCAATAATTTTAATAAATTGGAATGCTTATTATCAGTTCTTGAAATTAATCCTCATGTTGTTGCAGTCAATGAAACATGGGAAAAACCTAACACAATAGGACAACATCAAAAACTAAATGATTACATATATTTATCCAACCCCTGTCAACAACATAAAGGAGGTGGTGTAGCCATGTACATAAAAAAAATCTCATATTTGACACTTGCTCTGATCTCTGTATTATGGATGAAAAAATTTTTGAATCTATTTTCATAGATATTCACTTTGAAAACAAAGTTATAACCTGTGGTACAATTTACAGATCCCCAAATAAAGATACAAAATCTCTAAACAAATTTTTCCAACATCTCAATCAAGTCTTAAAAAAGTTTAAAAAAAAAAAAAAAATGTGTACATAATGGGTGATTTAAACCTCAATCTTATTGACCAAAAAGATTGCAACACTGAGACTCTAACTGACACTATGTTCAATCAAAAGTTCTTCCCTCTGATTAATTGTCCCACAAGAATAACTGATACTTGTGCTTCTGCCATTGACCACATTTGGACAAATGTGACATGCACAAACATAAAAAGTAGTATATTGATACATGATATTTCTGATCATCTTCCTATACTGCAAATATCAGAAATTGGTAAATTACAACAAAATCTACCTGTCAAAAGTTTATCTTTCTCTACTTCTAATCTTATTAACTTTCAAACTACTCTTGAAAACACTGATTTTAATGATGTCATAACTGATTTTGATACAGATTTAGCTTTTAAAAACTTTCAAAGTATTCTAATAAGTAATTTCAACAAGCACTTTTCTAAAAAACAATTAAAAACTAACAAAATAAATAACCCTTGGTTTGACAAAGAGTTATGGTGCTTACTACACAAAAAAGACAGGCTGCACAAAATATTTTTGCAAAAAAATAACACTAAAGCTAAAGAAAAGTATATTAAAGTAAAAAATCAATATTTTCACCTCATCAAAAGAAAGAAAAAAGAATATAAAAATAAATTCACAAATTACCAAAATAATATTAAAAAAACTTTGCAAACTATTAATGAAATTCTAGGAAGATCCAAGTATAATACTAATAAAATTAACTGTCTTTCAAAAGCTGGAAAAGATATATATGAGCCTACTGAAATTGCAAACACTCTCAATGAGCACTTCTCTACTGTTTCAAGAAAATTGATATCTCAACTCCCACCATCTACAACCAAATATCATGACTATTTATATACCTCTAATCCATCTTCAATGTTTTTTTACCCAACATGTCCACAAGAAATAAAAAGGATCATCTCTACTTTAGTGCCAAAATTAAGTGCTGGGTGGGATGGAATACCTTCTATTATGTTAAAATATCTTCCTAATAATGTGATTTCTATTCTTAGTTGTATATTTAACCTATCTTTATC
Source organism: Diplosoma virens (assembly GCA_963680785.1). Lineage (NCBI taxonomy): Eukaryota > Metazoa > Chordata > Ascidiacea > Aplousobranchia > Didemnidae > Diplosoma > Diplosoma virens. Next base: position 3,117,996 of record OY796889.1, on the reverse strand, counting down.
ACAAGGAAAATTTATCTCCAATTTCAAACATGCAAAAATAATTCCTCTTTTTAAAAAAGGAAGTGCCAAACAGTGGTGGATATTGGGTGAGGCGAATGAGGCGATCGCCTCGGGCCCCCCTTTTTTTACAGTTATCGAGGGGCCCCCCCTTTTTGAAAATGCCGCATGTAGTTTTATTTTATGGTATTTTACATGGTTTCATGAACCTCAAAAACTCTCAAAAGTTTTCAGCAAATAGATTAAATTTATGTCACATAATATGGCATATAGGGTAATGTTGGCAGAACATTTAAAATTTAAAACAACAATCCATAAAATCTCTTCAGTTTCTATATATTGCAGAACAACTACATAATGTAAACTATTCTTAATAGTCAGATTGCCATAAAAGTTATCCAAAAGTGATTGAAATTTAGCAGTAACAACTCTACAACTAAAAATATGTCTAAGAAAAAGAGAAATCTTGCTTTAAATTTAAATTTTTCTATTGATAAAAACATTACTTAAAATAGTTGTATTTATGCATACAATATTAATTACTTTCCATAACTGCAACGAAATAATGACTAAAAACAACAGCATAACTAAAAAATTTACAAACACCAGTAATAAAAAATACATTTTTTTTCTTTTTGTAGCAAATGCTTCATGTACAATAGAAACCAATAGAACACTAAATCCAGTCTGCAAATGTTTTACCATTAACCAAGTTTATATGGAGATTTTCACTTTTTTTCAAAGTTCTAAATTGATGCATATGCAATTTATTCATTCACTTGACTTTCAAGACTTGATTGCAGCTTTTTTTAAGGGGTTTAGCATTTTTTAAAATTGACATTTTGACAACTGGTTTGTCAGGTGATCTGTTAAAAACAACTGCTTGATTAAAGTTAAAATTTTCTATATTGTCATTCTGAAAAAAATTGAATTAGAAATTATTTAGGTAAAGTATTTTGATTTTAAATGACAATTTTAAAAGGTAACCTAACATAGAATAAGCTAAATGGCTTCTTACATTAAATTTGATTGTGATTATCAGTTGGTCAATCTTGCACAAACAATCATAACATTAAATGGTTTTGACAATATTTCACAGCACTTTTATTATTTTTACAATTTTAGTTTAAAGCTAGCTTTATTGCAAGTTTGCATTGCATATTTCTATTCCTGCCAGACAAAAATCTTCAAAAGATTTAATTAAAGCAGCATAAGCTGAAAATATTAAACAAATAATTGGCTGATTTATAATACGAGGTGTGTTTAAAAAGTATCGGGACTGTATGCTTTGCACAAACAACACTTGCAACAGTGATAAAAGCTTTGTTTTTTAAGATGGCGCAATGTCTTGTGGTTGTAAAAATGTAGTTTCAGCATTCTGTCACAACCATATGCTTTTTTACAGGCTTTTCTTGAAAGGTGCTTTACTGTAGTTCGTTTTGGGATAATTTATTTAGTAAATATTTTTTTCTTTTTTTTTTTTTTGTTAACAAATAATGAGGTTGCTGAATGATGGGCAAAAGAAAAATCGTGTGCAAGTGTGTCAAGACATCCTGAAACAACTTGAAATTACACCAGATCTGCTGAGTAGAGTTGTTACCGGTGATGAGTCGTGGATCTTCGAGTACGATCCACTCGCCAAACGGCAGAGCCTTGAATGGAAGAGTGCATCCTCACCAAGACCCAAGAAAGCAAGGCTGTTCAAGTCCAAAATTAAGGTGATGCTGATTGTTTTCTTTGATGTTCATGGAATTGTTCATCTAGAATTCTTGCCACAGGGCCAAACCATTAACCAGAATGTTTACAAAGACATCTTGCGACGTTTGATGCGTTCGGTAAGGGAGAAAAGAAGAGAATTGTGGGAGACAAAGTCATGGCTGCTTCATCATGACAATGCTCCTGCTCACAATGCCTTAAGCATACGACAATTTCTTGCAGAAAATAACATTGCCGTGCTGGAGCAACCACCCTACTCGCCAGATCTGGCTCCCTGTGATTTTTTCTTGTTTCCTAAGCTCAAGGGAGTCATTAAAGGAACCCGTTTTCAAGACTCAAAAGCCATAACAACAGCCGTAACGAAGGAACTACGAGCGATCCCAATGGAATCTTTCCAGAAGTGCATAGAAGCATGGCAGCAGAGATTAGAAAAGTGCATTCGAGCTCAAGGAGATTACTTTGAAGGGGACAAGTTGTAATTTTTACGTGGCATTTCAAATAAAATAATTATTTACACAGTCCCGTTACTTTTCAAACAGCCCTCGTATATTAATCATTAACAAATTTTATTTTGGGTTAGTATTTTTTTCACTCATTTGCCTAAAAGCAAGCATAATTATATATTTTAACAAACTTTGTTAGCTTTCGAATGTAATTTAAATTTTTTTTGTAAAAATTAAGGTATTCATATTTTACAAAAGTTCGTATTACCAGCATTTCTTAATCTTTTTTGTGTTAAAAAAAACATAACTAAAGCTTCTCTTTCTAATAATGTTGTAGGCTGTAGATTTTTTGATTCTTATGATAAAACTTGTCGTACATTTTGGAATCGGCATAATTGTTGAGATTTAACATTATTTTGCTTGACTGGATTAATTGATATATATATATATATATATTCAATAAAAAAATTGTTTTTCTTGTTGTTGCTATGTAATCAGTGCAAATTTGTTTTTACTGCTAAAAAAGGATCAGATTTTTGTCTGTGATAGTAGCCTACCTATTTAGTCCGTTCAATTTTAATTCTGTTGAAATGTATTTTGACAAATTTATTATTTTTTGAGACTATCAAGACTATGGTACAAATGTTTAATATGTAGTGGTGAGAAAGTTTCAAAAATATACCTCTAATAGATTGTGTGCATGCTAATAGTAGTCCAACAACTTATAACTTTCAAATTTGAACCAAGATCGAGTCATTTTCAAAAAGCTCGAACCGATTTCAAATCCAAGACTACCAAAAATGATGTAATTTTAAAATATAAGTCTATGAAAGCATGAATCTGAGTGTACGAAATTCGAATTTTCAAAACCATTTTCCCAATTTGTTTTTATGCATTCCATATAACATAGCTTACTAACCACACAAAACCAATTCCAAGTCAACAATTATTGATTTGAGAACTTGGGTTGAGTCCTTGTTTTTGTAAAAAGGGTCAAATCGAGTTTAAGCAATGATAAAATTAAAAAGTTAAAAAAAATAAACAAGTTCTTTCCCCTATAGTATAGAAGTTGTCAATAATAGGTTCTTTCATCATCAGAGGTATAAAAATACAGAGATTACGTTAAATTAAGAACGCGCTCGCTGAACGTTATGGCATTTATAACAACGTGTTCGCGCAAACTGATGCAAACTTCCTGAATTACATCACTGAATTCAAGTCTGTCCAAGATGTTTTCAAGTAAAAAAAAGAATTTTAGTCATAAGCATATGCATGTGAGAAAGGAGTTTAAAAGTTCTTTTAAACTTTTAAACTTCAAAACGACATTTGATCGAAATGACAGTTGATAAAAAAAAAGATTTATTTTTGTATGTTTCTGCGATTAAACAATCTCTTTGTTACTATAAATTAGATTCATAAAAAGCAGAGGCCAACAGTAAAAAGACAATTTGTTTTTATCTTTTATAATTTTTTGCCAATGTCAAGATCAAGGTTTTTTAACAAGGTCTCTGGGCAAAGGGCACCAACAAGTTTTAGGGGGGCAACAAGTAGATCGTTTGTCATGGTTATGTTTTATTAGATGCTTATTGCTATCATTTTTTTGCATTTTTTTTTACGTAGTCAGTTATTTAGAGGGGGGCATTGTGCCATGGCTCCACCCTTATAGACCTCTTGCAGAAATCAGAGACAGATTCAGACAGAAAGATTTTATTTTTTGAGATTTATGATTTTAGGACAAAAAATCAACAAAACTGGGGCAGATTTAAAGTACTATATTTTTGGGACTAAAAATTGACAAAATTGGGATAGACTCAAAGTTGTAAATTTTTTCTTTCATTATTTGATCAAATGTCATTTCGATTAAGTGCCATTTCGATCAGGTGTCGTTCGATTAATTGTTGAGTCACGTGTAAATCTTTCATGATAACTTTCTGTGTCTGCCACTGATTTGAGTTATTTCAAGTTTCGTATCAGAATCAATTTTTTTTCCAATATTTCGTAGCCTATCTTTCTAGCTGGCATTGGTAAAATGGTCATTTCGAATGTGACGTCATTTTGGGGGCCCCTAATTTTGAATATCCACCACTGGTGCCAAAGATGTATCTAATTACAGACCAATTAGCTTGCTCTCTTGTTTCTCTAAAATTCTTGAAAAATTGGTCTATAATCGTTTTTATTCTTTTCTGGAAAAATCTAATGCAATTAATGAACATCAATTTGGTTTTAGAAAAAAACATTCAACAAGTCACCTTACTTCTCTTTTAACTGCTAATATTGCAACATCTTTTGAGAACAAAATGAATACTCTTGGAATTTTTCTTGACCTCTCCAAAGCCTTTGATACTATTAACCACGAAATATTGCTTAATAAACTTCATCATTATGGAATCAGAGGAACGGTATATAATTGGTTCAAAAGCTACTTAATTGGAAGATCTCAACAGGTTGACTATAATTCACATATCTCCAATATAAGAACTATCTCTTCTTCTGTACCTCAAGGCTCAATTCTTGGTCCTCTACTATTTATCATATATGTTAATGATTTTCCAAATTGCTTAAAATTTAGCAGCAACCTGTCTTTTGCTGATGATACAACCGTAATTCTTTCTGCAAAAAACAGTAATCTCTTAGTACAAAAAGGAAACAAAGAACTGAAAAATATTGACAACTGGTTAATAGCTAACAAACTATCTCTTAATATTAAAAAAACAAAGTACATAATATTCAGCACATCTAGCTCAAATAGAACACAAAAAAATTTCTTTTGACAATTAGAGGAAAACCAATTGATAGAGTTTCATTAATCAAGCTTTTAGGAGTAATATTCAATGAACATTTAACATGGAAAGATCACATGGAAATGCTACTTAGCAAACTTAAATCATCCTTATATTGTGTGATGAGAGTAAAACCATATCTAAACAAAGAATCACTATTAACACTTTTTCACTCCTTAATTCTAAGTCATATAAGATACTGTATTACAACTTGGTGTTTTGGTCATAACGTTTTACTAAATAAGCTTCAGAAAATCTGCAATAAGTTATGAAAATGATATTTATTTCAAAATCTATTAAGAATTCAAAGAAAACAAAAATAACCAACATTATGTACAACATACAACAACTTTATAAGTCAAACATTGCTATTTTCATGTATAAATTTTTTAATAAACAATTGCCTACAGCGTTTAACAATGTATTTCAAACAAAAACATCCAATGTGATTACAAGGAGCAACTCTCAAATTATATCCATATCATGTAAAAATACGGTCTCCAAACAATCTATTAGATACATTGGACCTAAAATTTGGAACCAATTGCCTGCCAGCATAAAAAAGAGTAATTCATTGAGTGCATTCAATAAAAAAGCAAAAATTTTCTTGAAGAACTATCTAACACCTAAACTACTTGCTTCCTCATGCAACTTGTTGCTGGTTTTCTTTCTTTTATGTTTCAGGAAATCATCTATATGTTCGAACAAAACAGTGCTCCGACGATTCAACTGCCTTTAACGTCACTGATTGGAATAATTTTGCAAGAAATTTGTCTTGACTTTGTATCAACACGTTTATAATTTTATTAATCTTTCGTTCAGTAATGACAATATTATTTAATTCTCTTTTTTTTTTCTGCTTGTGTGTGTTTGTTGTACTGAGGCATTTGTTCTTTGAAATGATCATATGATCCAGAACAGGATTTCTTTCGGTGGGTTTGTTTGCCTGTTCGGCTGGAGGAATATGTTCAAGCTTTCACTGATTTTTAGGCTTGATCATATTTTATGAGCCACACTCTGCTATGGTCCCACCAATGCACCGCCCCCACAGCAGAGTTTCGTTTTTATCAAATGACCTCAACATAACTTAATTTTTAATATGTTTCTTATTTTTATCTTCCTTTCTTTCTTTTTTTTCTATAAATAAATTTATATTGAGGTGAAGCAACCTTGCTTCTTGTAATACAACGTCTATAAAATAATTTATTGCTATCTTAGCAAGCTACAACGTACATTCGTTTTGTTGCTTCTTCCTTTTTCTAATCCGCAGTCTTACGTTTATTATTAAATTATAGTTGCATTTTTATTATGTGGCGGAGCAGAAATAAAAGAATACTGAACTGAACCGAACTGTCACACGTTTGTTTAATTTTTCCAAGCAACCTTGGTTTTGTTTCACCTATCTTCAATTTTTTCTAAATAAGTTTGATTTTTGTTACGTCCTTGTTGAATTTTTCAGAATTTTTCTTTGTCAACCATAATTTTATTATACTTTTTTGAATTTTTAAAAGTTTTTCTTAAGGTAATCTTGGTTCAATTTTTTAAAAATTTTTCTTAGTTAACCTTGATTTTTGTTATACCTTGTTCAATTTTAATAGTTTCTCTTGGTAACCTTGATTTTTAGATATGTATCATTTTTAATTTTTTTTCTTGGCAACCTTGATTTTTGTCATACCTATGTTTAATTTTTCTTAACAATTTTGATTTTTGTCGCACCTGCCTTCAATTTTTTTTCTAAAAAACTTTGGTTTTTGTCATACTTTTGTTTAATTTTTCTTGGTAACCTTGATTTTTGTTGTAGGGGAAGTGTGGGACCTATGGAACGGTGGGACCCATGGAACATTGGATTTATTTGAAAACGGAAAACGGATTTTTTGAAATTTTTGCATTTGGAAACACACTTTTGTAAGACATGCTTATTCCAAAATTAAAATTCGTGGAACTGCTAGTTTAGAAGGCAGTAAAGCTGTTTTTTGATTTTTGGAGTAAAAAATGTCCTTTTTAGGTTAATCTTTGTAAGAATTTTATAGTTTCTTGAAGTTACTAAAACTATTAATGTTGGTTTCTTTGAAAAGACTACTTATCTAGCTATCAGTTGATCAAAAGTTTTAGTTGTCAAAGTGTAGTGTGTATGAACTAAAAGCTATTTTCCATTAATTATAACTATGTGGGACCTTTGGAACATGGCGTTCCATAGGTCCCTTGTATTTTAGGTCATGCCTACATTTAAATCTAGATTATCGAATAAGGGTTTGTTTAGTGAAGAGGACCTAAATAAAGCTTTGAAAGGTGTTCTTACTAATGAACTCAGTTTCAGAAAAGCTTCGAAAGTTTACAGAATACCTATAGGTACTTTGCACCGTTATAAGAAAAAGATGCATCCAGGAAACACTGAAGTTAAGAAAATGTCTATGACTACAACTCAAGTAAGTAAATTTTTGTTGGGCTAAGTTTTATGCTTCTAACCTAGGCCTATACTGACAAAGAGGCTAACAGATTTTGTCAGTTAGGCTAATGGTTTGATCTAAGCCTAATTAAGATTTAAGAATGAAACGTAACTTAATGAAAAACTAGGTTATTAAATAAGGAATTTAATAACCTAATTTAATACTTTATTTAAAAACCTACTTAATTTTTAATAACCTAACTATAGATTATTAAATAAGGAATTTATTAACCTAGTTTTTCATATCCAGTTAATAGGCTAATTACTGTTTGTATTTTTATAGATTTTTACAGAAGATGAAGAACATGCATTAAAGGATTACATCATTAAACTTTCAAAGTTATTTTATGGCCTTGACAAAATTAAAGTCAAAAAACTTGCTTATGAATATGCAAAAATAAAAAACAAAAAAATTCCTAATTCATGGAATGAAAAAAAATTGCTGTTGAAGATTGGCTAAAAGGCATTCGTAAGCGAATGGGAGATTAAAGTTTGAGAAAACCTGAAAGAACAAGCCTTGCCAGAGCCATGGCATTCAATCCTTTCAATGTTCATGCTTTTTTTGACAACCTCAAAAGTATTCTTAGCAATTCAAACATCCCTCCAACCAAAATTTGGAATCTTGATAAGACTGGAATTAACACAGTTCCCAATTCCAGAAATATTTTATGTAGAACTGGTACCAAGCAAGTTGGCCAAATAAGATCAGGGGAACGTGGTTTAAACATTACAATGTGTTGCTGTGTCAGTGCTATTGGAATGGCTCTACCGCCAGCATTCATATTTCCCAGGGTTCGATTTGCAAGCCACATGTTGCACGGTGCTCCTGCTGGTAGTCTTGGTTTGGCCAATCCATCAGGATGGATGAAACAAGACATTTTCCCACAAGTCTTGAAACATTTTATTGACAATATGACAGTATCCAAAGATCAACCGGGAGTGCTGATCATGGATAATCATAACAGCCATATAACTTTAGAGGGTGTTGAGCTGGCTAAAAACCATGGCTTAGATCTGCTTACCCTGCCGCCTCATTGCAGCCACAAACTGCAACCTTTAGATGTGGGTGTATTTGGAGCCTTCAAGAAATTCTACAGCTCATTTTGTAATTAATGGCATCTGTCACATCCAGGAGAAACACTGTCTTTATATTATGTTGCTGGATTGTCTAATAAAGCTTTTGTTAAATCCTGCACCTTAAAAAATATTACTTCTTCATTCAGGCGGACTGGAATATTTCCCTTCAATTCAGAAATTTTTACAGAGGATAAATTTTTATCTTCCACAGTAACTGATCAGGTGCAAAACGTTTATTCAGGCGAGACAAACATCGACGCAAGTGTGCTTGACACCAATGAGGCTGCTGTTCAATCTACATCTACCCCAGCGTCATCAAACCCAGGCTGTAGCCTGGAAGCAGTCCCTGAAACCTCTTTAATTGAATCAATCGCCCCACTACCGAAAGCAAGGCCACGAAAAATTCGGCGTCGCAAGAGAGTTTCTTCTGCCATCATCACACGCACACCTGTGAAAAAAAGACTTTTCCCTCAGCAATCAGGAGATAGTTCAACTGATGAAGAAGAGGTATTTGCTGATTTAGAAAGTAATGCCAGTCTGTTTGATGGTGATTCCAGCCTTGCTCCACAAACTGACAAGCTTGTCATACTCAAATGTGGTGATTTTGTTATTGCTAATGTGCACACTGCAGCTAAAAAATTGTAAAAAGTTTATTGGAAAGCTGGTTAGTGGACCAGATGAAGATGAAGACTTTGAAATCAGTTTTCTGGAGAGGTCAAGAAAAATTAAAAATGGATTTGTCTTTCCAGAAATGGAAGACCTAGCCTCCATTGGCAAAAAAGATATTGAAAAAATTTTGCCCCCACCTCATGCAGCTGCTCAAACTAAACGGTTATGTGGGGTGATGAAATTTAACGTTGATTTATCATATGTGTAATTTTTTTGTGTGTGCATGTTTGTTTATATATTTTTTTGTGTTTATTTGAAGTTAATGTAAAAAAAACAACGTTTGATAGCTTTGTAAGAAGTGTTCCATAGGTCCCAGACGGTGTTCCATAGGTCCCACAGGGGTGGGACCAATGAAACGAAATGTAAAAATTTAATAATTGCTTGTAACTTGGCAACCAATTAACACACAGCTAAATCATTTTATCCCAATGCAGAGCTACCTAATCACAACATGCAGACCAATTTTCAAGCAATTTTTAGTTGAAATATAAAAGTTACAATCATTTTAAAAAAATCGTTCCATAGGTCCCACACTTCCCCTACTTATGTTTAATTTTTCAAAACTTTTTCTTAATCAACCTTAATTTTAGAAACCTACATTTGATTTTTTCCTGAGAAAACTTTATTCAATTTTAAAACTTTTTCTCTTAGGAGCCTTGATTAAAACTAAGTCTCAAAAATGGAACATAATTGCATTTTCGTATTTGCTTGATATCTGTCGCATAAATGTAGCAAGTGTACTAGCAATGAATAAACGCGCGGAGCCACGCAAACAGAATTTGTTTGAAGTTGGGTTTACTTTTGTTTTGAAATTAGTAAAACCTTTCATCCAAGGCAAGGTCTAACCCAGTGTTTTTCAACGTTTTTCCGATTGCGGCACATTTTTAAAATTTTTCAAAAATCGCGGCACCTTTAGACCATTTTTATTAAATTTTGTTTTCAAAATCAAGTAATCACTAAAAAAAAGTTTTCACCCAGAATTGGGCTCAGATTTCTACCTTTTGTCCCTATAATCAGTTCTATTCTAAAAATACCGTTGTTCTGGTTGCGGCACAAAATTTGTATAAGTTCGCTGCGCACTTTAGCTAGGATCCTTGATTTCCGCCCTCAACATTATGTGATCGCTAAAAAAAAAGCTCTTCACCTGAATTCATGATCTCTCTAGTGAATTTCCTTTCCTAAATCAGTTCTTTCTAAATAAAAACGGTCTTCGCTCCGAGTATTACACATTTCACGTGTAAAAAGCGCAATATTCGACGTCCCTAGCTAATTTTTTTCCTAAATCATTCGCGGCACTGTAAGTGTAATACAAATCAACTGAAGTATCGAACTCAAATATTATTTCAACTATTCAAAGTAATCAACCGAGCATCGCCGCAAAAAAAATAACTAAGTAATAAAATGGTTTGCAATTGCAAAATGTTTCAGTTGCGCTTCATAGCACGTGTTATGTTAAACCCTAGGTAATTTTATTTCGTTATACTAATGTTTGTTTTGTTTTGTTTAGAATGGTTTCTTTTTTAGTTCAATAAAGCCTTAGTTTAGTATTTATAAAATAAATCTTATAACAATTTATTGAACTGAAAAATGGATAAGTGTCTTAGGACTCAGATATTTAATACCGATGCTAATTCGGAAGAAGGTCCTAGAAAGTGGCTTCGTGGGAAAAGGACATTTGAGGGTTTCATTAGAAGAATTGATGGAGCAACTGATAGAGACAAACTTTACCTTTTGATTAATTTTATTGACACAAATGTCTATTTGTACATCACCGAATGCACTACATATGCAGATGCCTTGAATAAGCTAGAATGTGCTTATGTCAAAACAGTGAACGAAATTTATACCAGACATCGTCTCAATACAAGCCGACAAAACGAATATGAATCTCTTGAAGACTTTCTGCAAAGACTGAAGATATTGAGCAATGATTGCAATTTTGTAGATGTTACAGCGTCGCAATGCAAAGAAGCTGCTATAAGAGATACATTTACTACGGGACTTGGCTCACCATCCATAAGGCAAAGACTTCTTGAAGATAAGAAATTGCGTTTAAACCATGTTTTCAACAAGGCGAGGTCCTTACATGAAGCACAGAAAAATGCTGAATCTTATGAAGTTCGACATGCCGAGAGAATTGCAACAGTCTCATTTGGTAATACCGAAATTAATCAACCACAGAAAGAGAACGAGAAGAGGCGAAGCGGATTCGCCAGCTTCAAATATCAAAGTTGCAAAATTTGTAGTGGTTCTTGGCATAAACGTGCTGATTGTCCAGCAAACCAACGCCTTTGTTAGAAATGCAATCTCATGGGCCATTTCGCAAAAGTTTGTTTATCAAAAGTTAAGAAAATCCCGAAGACGCTTGCGACAGTGTGCAAAGACGAAGAAGAGCACTCGTACATCAGTGCATTAAATAACCTGGTTGGCGATGAAAAGGTAAATGTTATTGTGTTGGTTAATGGAGTACGAGCTAATTGCCTTATTGATACTGGTGCAAAATTTAACCATATAGATTTAAAATTTTGTCAACGGGCTAAATTAAATTACGAGAAAAATAGTGACATTTTGAAATTGGAGTTAGCTGTGAAAAATTCGGCCATAAAAGCTAAAGGGTTGTGCTCCACTTCCGTCGAATTTCAAGAACAAGATTATAATAACGTAAATTTTTTAGTGTTAGAAAATTTATTGTGGGATGTTATTCTTGGTTGCGAATTTTTAAGTCTGCATAAAAGCGTAAAAATTGATTTTGGTGGACCTGAATCATCATTAAAATTAGGAGCCTTGAGTACGCTTCGAGATATAAAACCCGTGCGTTTGTTTGAATATCTTAGCCCTAACATTTGGCCTTTAGCAACCAAGAGGCGCAGTTATTCAAGTACAGACTTGAGTTTTATTAGTAGTGAAATTTACTTGCAGATGATATTATTGAACCTAGTAACTCACCATGGCAGGCTCAGGTTGTGGTAACGAAAAGCGAAAATCATAAAAAACGTATGTGTGTTGATTATAGTCAAAACAATCAACAAGTTTACTCGTTTGGATGCCTATCCGCTTCCAACAATGCAAAGTGTTTTAAGGAAGGTATCACGTTATAGATGGTTTTCGAAACTAGACTTTCAAAGCGCTGATCATCAAGTTTCGTTGATACCTGAGGAACGAATTTGCACCGGGTTTGAGGCCGTCGGACAATTATATCAATTCAAGCGCATCCCTTCGGTTTAAAGAATGCAGTCCCATGTTTTCAAAGAGTGTTAAATCAAATAATATCTGACTATAAATGTGAGGGGACATTTTTGTACCTTAACGATATAACAGTTTGTGGTGAAACAAGAGAAGAACTTGACAAGAATTAAAAACAATTTTTAAAAGCTGCTTCTGACTGTAATTTAACTCTGAATGAAAATAAGTGCGTCTTTGCTACAAGAAAGTTGAATTTGCTTGGATACTATATATCCGATGGAGTCATGCGCCCAGATCCGGAGCGAGTGAAACCGATAACTAATTTGCCAAACCCCACAAATAAAAAAGAGCTACAACGAGTAATCGGTATGTTTTCGTATTATGCGCAATGGTTGCCGCAATTTTCGGAAAAAGTAAGACCTTTGATATTTGAAAAGTCATTTCCTATGAGTGAAAAAGCTCAAAATGCTTTAAAGTCACTTAAAGATAAATTAGTTTCAGCAGCTCTTCAAATTATTGATGAAAATGTGCTTTTTGTTGTGGAAACTGATGCGTCGGACAACGCCATTCATATCTGCATTATTAAATCAACATGACCGACCAGTTGCCTTTGTTTCTAGAATGCTGACCAAAAATGAGCGGCACCATTCCAGTGTGGAAAAAGAAGCTACAGCTACTGTGGAAGCAATTCGTAAATGGACAAAATTTTTATGTGGTCGACATTTTACAGTAATTACTGACCAACAATCCGTAGCATATATGTACATGTGAAGATTTTTAGTTCCGTTACTCTGTTGATCGACGCGTTTCCCGAAGCTATCGCAATTACCTTGCACGCCAGTTTGAGTTTTATTGCCTACGCGTTGTTACGTGTATCATTCAACACAGTAGTCAGCCGCATAGTTTGAGATAACTGAAGCTTTAATTTATCTATATCATTTATGTAAAGTAATAACTAATTTAATATTGTTTTCCTTATTTTGTTATTTGCAGAATATGTTTGTTTTTGAGTTTATTAAAACCTAAAGTATTAAACTTGTAAACCAGCAATGATTTGATCTAATCTATTTTCTTTCTAATGACTAAGCTACGTTGTCCAATCGATGAGAACGCTCAATCGAAGTTCGGTTTGAAATATATTGAAGCTCTCTTTCGTAATTCTAAACAAAGACACAAAACATTAAAAACACGACAATAATGAATTTAAAATTACCAACTTACGAAAACGCAGGCCCAAATTTAGATTAGAATAAATAATAACTAACAATTCCGAAACTGCAAAAAAATTATCACTAGATTTGACAACCACTATGACTTCAAAAGCTGCTTTTTTAATCTGCCGCGCGTATCTCAGCGAGTCTATAACAATAATCAATTTATCTTTGAGTTGTCGATGTAAGAAAATTACACGTTTTTTTGATTGAGCTTGTAGAGAAAAGAACAACTTGAGAAGATGCGATTTAGATAAAAACAAGTAAACCAAGCGCGCGTTCGAATTGTTCCGTTCTTAAAAATCGCCCCACTATGTATATTCACAACCTCATAAAAAATATCTTTGATTTCGCTTTGGTCCGGCTCAAATAGCCGAAGAAATAATGGTTTTATAAGCAATTTAAATATTTTACATTTAGTTATAAAATGGCAATGGCAACACTGCATAATTTCGCTTTATTCAGAACATTCTGGATTTCCGCTTGACCTATTTTCGCATGTGACGCAATAATGCTTATTTGTGATTGGTGATTGGCTTCATTGAGTAAATTTCAGAACGATCGAGAAACCTTACCGATTGATATAAATAAGGCTCACTGGAAACCAGTGTTATGATTCGATGATTCATTGTGGTAACTTAGAATTGGAAAATTGTTAACTGTGTTAAGTCATAGTTTTTGGTCGCAAGTCTTTGGTTGTCTACGTGATTGTGAAGAATTAAGCTATTGAGCTTTAACCTGCTGCTTTGATTGTATACTATTGTGGGCTCCTAAGTGGATTGGAGCATATTTATTAATAAAGAAGATATTATGGTAGTCTGAGCTGTGATTTAGCTAGACTATATTTTTGCTGTCGCTGGTTCGAAGGTCAGATCCAGCAAGAAGATTTAAGAATTTTATCTTTTAGTAGACACCGAGATTGCGTTATCGGCGAGGCCTTCTTTACAGGCGCCGAAAAGGTAGACGATTAAATAACGTACTGAGTTACCGAATTAACTTCTATGAAAAACTAAAATTTGTGGAAGTAACAAATTTCAAAAAACTCTCACGAATCTTTACCAATTTATTAAATCTGAACCAAATCAAGCAAGTTTATTAAAACCTTAAGTATTAAACTTGTAAACTAGAAAGGTTACTAAAAATCATAGGAAAATTAAAAAACTTGTAAACTTGAAACAAAATTTTGCGATGGCGGATGGAATTAAGCGAATATGAATTTGATATTGTTTATGGATCCGGAAAAATAAATTGTGTTCCTGATGCTCTTTCCAGAGCATTTTGCGCCAACGTTCATGATAACACGCTGCGCAAATTTCACGAGTCGTTGTGTCATCCGGGCGTTACATGTTTGCATCATTTTGTTTGCATAAAAAATTTACCGTATTCTGTTAACGAAGTTCGTAATGTTGTTGCTAAGTGTAAAGTTTGCTTGAATTAAGACCCAATTTTCATAAATCTCAAGTGGCACACGTAATTGAAGCAACCCAGCCTTTTGAAAGGCTTTCCTTAGATTTTCTTTGCCGAATTCATCCAAAAACCGTTTTCTATTGACTATTATTGATGAGTATTCTCGATTTCCGTTTGGGTTTGTTTGCTTGCCCTAATGTCAACGCGAAAACAATTATATCTTGTTTAAACCAAGTGTTTGTAATGTTTAGTATGCCTGCTTATATTCATTCCGATAGGGGTACCGCTTTTATTTCACAGGAACTGTAAGAAACCTTACCCTAAAAAACTTCTAACAAGGTGGTAGAGCGGCGAGTGTTTA
This sequence comes from Diplosoma virens, assembly GCA_963680785.1. Lineage (NCBI taxonomy): Eukaryota > Metazoa > Chordata > Ascidiacea > Aplousobranchia > Didemnidae > Diplosoma > Diplosoma virens. The sequence continues at coordinate 3,102,706 of OY796889.1, read as the reverse complement.
TTTATTAATTAGCTTCCCTAACTTAATTCACAATTAAACTCCGCTAGGTTCAGACACTGAGTACAATGCACAATTTAATTATTTACTCAGCGCTAAATACAATATACTGAATACAACAAAACAGCTAAAGAAGCAGCAATTAAACTTGGAATTATGGAAAGGCGAAGCGTACTTTTATAAAAGAAATTTCACTGCCGAACTCTACAAACCTATCCGTTGCACTCTATGACCTATGCGAAAAGAGAGCCTCGTGCTCGACTCGCGGGTTTATATAGCTGATAATCAGAACGTTTCATGCAACAAAAAATAAATAAATAAAAAAGAAGGGAATGAACAAAAATACTGTTTCCTACAGGAACTTTTAAGTTATTTGCAAAAACGTGGTGCAGCGTTTAGTAGAACTTCAGTCTATAATGCTCCGGGTAATAGCCAGTGTGAACGCTATGATGGTATTATTTGGTCGGCTATAAAGTCTGCTTTTAAAATCTCGATGTTTAGATGTTTGTCATTGGCAACTTGTTTTACCATATGCTCTTCATTCTGTACTTTCATTGCTATGTACCGCAACTAATGAAACGCCCCACGAGCAAATGTTTTCATTTAAACGTCGGCAGCGTGGTCGAGTGGTTAACGCACCGGACTGATGATCAACATGGTCTCGGTTCAAAACCCACTTGCGCCATTCTGTTGTGTTCTTGGGAAAGACACTTTACGGCACTTTCCTCTGCTTGGTGGTCTTGACAAGCAGTTCTAAATTACCGTAATATCTCTACTAAATTACTAGCGGACAGCAATATCTTGGCATCTCCGGAAGCAGGTCGGAATAATTGCTTACCCTATGTATAGCGCCTCCGTCGCTTTCCTGCGAGTCAGGAGGATAAATATAGAGATAAAAATAAAAAAAAATAAAAATTAAACATCGATTAACCTTTGGCACGTCAGTACCAACTTGGTTAAGCTCACCAGGACCGGTGTACTTAAAGCACCATATTCGCACCAGTAAATACGACCCTGTAGTGGATAAAGTAGATCTTCTGCATGCCACCCCAAACTATGCGATTGTGAGATTACCAAACGGGAGAGAAACAACTGTTTTATTAAAAGATGTCGCGCCGTGTACTAGTGCTAATAGTAATGATATCGTTAATATTAACAATGAAAACGAAGAATTGGAAAATGTAAATGTTAACTTAAAGTGATGTTGGTAATGGTTCGAATATGCGAAATGAAAGTATTAAACGCCATGACCAAGAAAAAATTATTGGAGAAGAATCACGGAATATTAATTCTGATGTTACTCCAGTACCAAGAAGATCTACTTGTATAAGAAAAGCAGTGAATAGATACGGAGCTGTTCCATACAATTAACTCAAGGCAATATGTCTACAATTTAAGAAGGGAAGAATGTAATACAAATTAACTGAAGTATCGAACTCAAATATTATTTTAACTGTTCAAAGCAGGGTGTCGAACCGGACCCGAACCGGATCCGTAAACCCGTATTAACCGTTATTATTTTTTGAACCCGAACCGGAACTGAACCCGAAAAAATAAAATTTGCTGAACCTGAACTGGAACTGAACCCCTAAAAATAAAATTTGCTGAACCTGAACCGGAGCTGAACCCGTAGAAAAAAAAATTGCTGAACCCGAACCTGAACCGGAACTTTATTTTAAATGGATCCGGTTCGACCGTTTGATGCTCTAATTTTAATTTTAAAGTTATTTGTAGAAGAATCAGAATTACAATTTTGTTTTTGAAGTTGGCGCAATTTTTTTGGTCACGATACTTGTTGTGTGGCAATACAGAAACGTTATAAACGACTTTTTAGGCGAGAAGTTAAGGCAAAAACATGTCACTTGCTAGATAAAGAAAGCGAAATCTTAAATATATGCTAAAGCAGTTGTTCTTAAGCTTTTTACAGTGCCATACTATTAAAAAAAATACATATTAATATAGAGACGTAGCAAACATAGTGAAACCATCGTTGGTGAAGCAAAATTATTTGACGCCATTAAAAAATCAAAGCTGCACAGTGCAGGCTATTTGGGAGCCACTCGACTGAAATTTAGTTGCGTGGAGAAGTTTAATAAAAAAAGCAGTGTAAACTTATCGAATGATTCGAATTCAGTATAACTTATAGTTGCCTCAAATGGTTTTCACTAGCATGATAGTATCCCTAACAGTCGAGATTGAGTAAAAAATATTGTTGAGCAAGCAATGCAATAAAGTTAATTAATTTTTGATTTTTCAAAAAAACAAAATTTTTTCAAAAAAAAAAAACAAAAACGTTTATCTAGCGTGCTTTTTCATTTATCAAGTATTACGTTAAAATTAAATTTTTGTTAACTTTCAAGCTTACCAAAATTGTAGCAACAGGACAAATAACTTTTAATACAAGAACCACATATTTGCTGGTTCATTACAAAAGTTTTGCGTCAGTTATCTTTATGTAGAATGCAACCGAAAAACCATAAGCAAATTACATTGTTGTATAAGTTACCCCTGCAAACAAAATTTAGTAGCACAATTTGACTTTGAGTTAAAACTAAATAGTTTTGGTCGCCAATAGTTAGCTTGGCAAACAAAACATTATGGAGGAGTCAGAGTATTTTTCTGCCAATATCAAGCTAGTGTTTATCGAAAAAGTCTTTAATCAAATGCTGAAAAACCATTTTGCTGGTTTTACGAATTGAGAAATGATTGTCTCCCGTAAATTTGAATTTGCTTGAATTTAAGACTTTTTTTAAACAATTGGACCCACACCTAATTTTTACCCTTTCATCGCTATACACTTATAAAAATAAAAAGCAGCAAGTTTTTAGTACCAGTTTGTAAGCAAGCAGTGATCAATATACAAAATTGCAAAGTTTGATTTCAGTTATCTTAAGAAAAAAAAAATCTTATACAACAAACTGATTTAATTTTTAATTTATTACTAGTTGTAATTGTTAAATCAAATGTTACCGTTTGAAGTTGCCACAATTTGTTTGAGCACTTGTGTGCCAATAAAGAAACGTCATAAACGACTTTATCAGCTAAGAAATGAAGAAAAAATATGTGCACTAGATACATGAACGTGCGCCAGGAGAACCAAAAGGGGGACTCGCTTTTTCAAATTTTAAATTTTACAAAATAATACATAAATATGCATTAAAAACTTCTAAAAGTTAAGGCTCGTTTCCACTACGAGCGTGGAATAGAGCATTCTTTGTTTCTTTTGACCATCTTTCCGCTCTTAAAATCTAAGTGAGCACATAAAGTCAAGAAATCAAGTAAAGAGTACAGTGGCGAACAAAAAAAGTAAGACTTTTTTATTTTTTAAGATTTTTTAAAAATATCATTGTTAAAATTGAAATATATTAATATATATCAAGTACGAGGGTCAGTCAATAAGTAATGAGACTTTCTCAATTACTTTGGTGTTCTTGGAGTTATGCAACTGAAATTTTATGTGATGATTATGAATGGAGTTGTCATCTTATTTACAACAAAACTTGTTTATTTTCAGATTACTGTAGGTGTGACGATAAATTGAAATGACTACTAGGCTAGGAAACAGCTCATGCTTGGAACAAAGAGGAGTCATCAGATTTCTGTTGGCAGAGAGTGTAAAATCATGTGAGATTCTGTCTAGAATGCAAAGACAATATGGTCCTTCCTGTATGTCTAGAGCAAACTTCTACAAATGGGTGCAAGCATTCAAAGATGGACGCGAAAGCATTACTGATGATCTGAGAAGTGGAAGACCTGTGGATGTCTCTACCCCAGAAGCAGTACAGGCAGTTGAAGACCTGATCAAATCTGATAGAAGGGTCACTTTAGATGAAATTGCTACAAACTTGGACATCTCCCATGGCACAGTGTACGCAATTGTGCGTGAGAAGCTGCGTTTTTCAAAAGTCAGCTGTCGCTGGGTTCCAAAGATGTTAACGGATGATCACAAAATGCAGCGCCTGATGGCTTCCAGAGCATCACTACGCAGATACAGAAAGGAGGGAGATGTATTTCTATCGAGAATAGTGACAACTGATGAGACCTGGGTCTTTCATTATGAACCTGAATCGAAACGACGATCAATGGAGTGGAAGCATGTTTCTTCCCCAGTGAAGAAAAAATTCAAATCTCAGAAAAGTTTAAGGAAAGTCATGCTCACTGTGTTCTGGGACAGAAATGGGCCGATCACTATCAGTTTCTTGGAAAGGGGCAATACTGTGAACTCAGAGAACTACTGTGAGCTGCTAACTCAAGTGAAAAAAGACATTAAGAACAAACGGAGAGGACTTCAATCAAGAGGTGTGATTCTCCTTCAGGATAATGCAAGGCCCCACACAGCAGCAAGAACCCTAGCCAAAATTGAAGATTTAGGCTGGAAACTTCTAACACACCCACCCTACAGCCCAGACCTTGCACCATCTGATTTTCACCTCTTCGGCCCACTCAAAGAGAGTATGAGGGGAATTCACTTCCAGACTGATGAAGAAGTGAAGGCTGCTGTGAGCAACTGGCTAAGGACCCAGTCCACGGAATTCTATGCCAAAGGAATAGACAATCTAATATCAAGATGGAACAAGTGTGTTGCAAAGGAGGGAGACTATGTTGAAAAATAAAAAAGCATTTTTTGATTACCAGTCATTGCAAACTTGAGTTATTAAAAAAGTCTCATTACTTATTGACTGACCCTCGTAATATATCATTAAAAGAGCACAAAAAATTATATTAAATCCAATATTAATTTATTTTTTTTTAGAAATATAATTCAACTGCAACTATAGTGGAACCTTGGTTGGCGACCACCTCGATAACACGACCACCCCGTTATCAGGACCACTTCAGTGCGGTCCCAAATAATTTACTATGGTAATGCATTGCATTCTGTTTCAATAACGCGACCACCCCGGTTTCCAGAGCAGGACCGCCATATTTTGGTCCAAAACTGCAAATTTAACTCCGCTAAAGCGACCACACGTGCTCAATAATTTGCTTTTGTGACCAAAATAATAAGGTTAAATTTCTTTTGTGATCAAAACAATAAGATTAGATGAGCGCGTGCACACACACAAAGAAAATGCAATTGCGCAATGAATTGATTAGTGTGGCAAACAGAACTGAATTTTATAAGATAAACTTCAGTACTAACAGTTGTTTAAATTCATTCTGCAGTATCTGATAAAAATAATGCCACTTAGTAAAAAGAAACCGAGAGAACTTTCAATCAAAGAAAAGGTTATGGTAATACAAAAAAAAGAAAGTGAGGGAAAATCTCAGAGGAACTTGCTAAGATTTTCGGCGTTAGCAAGACTCAAATAAAGAACACACTTAAAAGAAAGGCAGACGTTTTGGCTGCATATGACGACAACTTATCGAATGACCGGAAGAGGGTTAGAATCTTTCAATTTGAAGGAAATATCGATTCACTAACTTTCCGATGGTTTCAAAGAGCTCGGTCTTTAAACCTACCGATAAGTGGGCCTCTGATTCAAGAAAAAGCTCTAACTTTGCTAAATCTCTGAAGAAAAATGGCTTTAAAGCCTCAAACGATTGGTTAAACAGGTTTAAGACACGACATAGCATTTCTCAGGCTGTTATTTGCAGAGAGAGTGGCTGTGTTGACGAAAAAGTCGTGCAGAGTTCGAAATCACGCCTACCAGATATTACTGCGGGTTACGCCACTTGTGACATTTACAACAAACAATTGCTACAAACAGGATGCTCCAAAGCAAAATTCGCTAACACGACCACCCCGCTAACGCGACCGCTTGATGACGGTCCCGTAGGTGGTCAGGTAAGCGGGGTTCCACTGTAACTTATTTTTAAAAAATTTAATTTAATTTAGAATAAAAAATCTTACTTTTTTGCTCGCCACTGTACTCCATTCCACGCTCATAGTGGGAAAAGAGTCTTTATGCGTCAATTTTTTATTATTATAAACTTGAATGACTAAATGTTTAATTTGTTTAAAACTTTAAATTTAGATTACGTAAGATAAAGGCCCGTTTCCACTACCGGCGGCTTGAAACGAAGTATTTTTTGTTTTATTAATTTTTTTACTTCTTTCCGCGCTTAAAGGCAAAACGAAGCAAAAAAATCATTAAAAGAAACAAAGAATACTCCAATCTACGTTCGAAGTAAAAATGAACCTTAATGACGTTTCATAACTAGTAAACCTTCTGCGTGAGGGCCGCCACTAAAAAATTATCAAAAAATTCTTAGACAGGTGTATCAGTGGCTAGTCGAAGAAAGATCTATATAAACTCATGTAAACGCAATCTATAAGAAAGTTTTGAGATCACAAAACAACAAAAAACTTCCGTTTCCGCTTTTGGCGCTCGCATTGATAAATAAATTTATTGGTAAGACTTGGTTTTTACAACCAAGACCCATGCCGGTGAATTAGTGTTGTATCTTTGCACGAATACACAGGTTTATTAAAAAAACAATAATAAATATTCACAAAAGTACTTAGCCAAACAACAACCGTATTGAAAATATAATGCTTTTAGTTCGTTTGCTGTAGTAGCTTGATAACTCGAACTGACTGCTAAACCAAAATAAAGGCGCATATTTAACTAGTAACAACTATGCCTGGAGACGCGCGCGTCCAATAATTGTTTGAGCAGAAGGCGCTGATTAAGATTAGAGCGTTTAAGAAAAACACTACGTCATCTATTGCACAATATCACAACACCTCCCCAAATAAACTACGACAAAAAATATATATAAATATTAGCAACAATATTTTTTTGGAGGTCTCTTTGTTCTCGCTGATCGTCGTAGATTGTGTCGCCCGTACTCGTCTCCGGTTGGTAGTCTCGGATTGTTGCGTTGGTTCATCGAAGAAGAACTAGATGCGTGGTCAGTCCCGGCTGGAAGTGTTTCTGTAGACAAAACGCTCGTTGGGATTTCACAGGGATCATCATCTTGATCCGAACCGTATCGAGGTCGAAGTTGATCAAGATGTCTTCTCCAAGTTGGTCCTCGAGGAATGACTCGTACATTGACGCTTCGTGTACCATGGACTTTCGTAACTATCGCAGGCACCCATCGTGGGTCACGATCTCTTCTAGGGCCGAAGTACAGTGCGTAACAAGGGTCTCCTAGTGTATAATGATGTTCGACTTTCGAAACCACTTCCGAGTCTTCAGTATTTGAATGCTTGCTCGCTTGTCTTGACTGTCTTCCCTGCAGGAGATGCGGAATGGATGGAACCAAAGTGTCAATTTTGGTGCGAATTCTTCTTCCATTCAACAATTCGCTTGGTGACAGTCCCGATGCAAAAGGAATTCTTCTATATTGCATTAGAAATTCTTGCAAAGCTTCCTTTGGAGGTAACGAGGATTTTCTCAATGCCTGTTTGAACGATTGTATCAAACGCTCGGCAGCACCGTTTGTTGCTGGATGATAAGGTGCTCCGGTGAGATGTACAATGCCTCGTTGTTTGCACCAAGCTTGGAACTCTTGAGACATGAATGTTGTGGCATTATCGGTCACCAACGTGTGGGGATATCCGAAATGAGCAAATTCTTGTTCAAGTATAGCAGTAGTACTTTTCGAAGACGTTGAGGTTGTTGGATGAATGCAAGGATATTTTGAATAAGCGTCTACAAGGACTAACCAGTTTCTTCCCAGAAAGTTGATCGCATGGTCCAAGTGGAGTCTTGACCATGGTTTTTCTGGCATCATCCACGGATGGATTGAAGGTTTATCCGGCTTATTTTGAAATTGGCCACAGGAAGTGCATTTGCGACATAAGTTCTCGATGTCAAAGTCAATTCTAGGCCAATATACAGTTGACCTGGCAAGTTGTTTCATCCGTTGCATGCCGAAATGTCCAAGGTGTAATAATTTAAGAATATGATTACGTAGGGTTGAAGGAATTATTACCCGTAAGCCGAAAAAAACGCAACCATTCTCTGTTGACAACGAATTTTCCAACTTTTTGAAGTCTTTAAGCTCTTCCGAAAATGCATGCGGCCATCCTTCCTTCACAAATCGCATTAGTTGGGAAAGAATTGGATCCTTGGCAGTCTCTCTGACCACAAGCAATGGATTGTCAGGATTGATTTGACGACTGATTGTTCGAACTAAACAAACGCTATCGACATCATCTTCCATCTCCTCCCCATCAAAACTTGTGTCAGCTAAGTGATCAGTTAAGTTGGTGAGTTTCAACTTCATCATCGCCAGACGACCTAGTAAATTTAGATTGGGCACCTTAGTGACAATTACAGGAAAGGTCACGTCAGGTGATTTTCCATCAATACTTGCAGTTGATTGGAATTGTCCCACGACGGGTAGCGGGCTACCTTCAGCAACTTGATATCGAATTGTTACAGGTTGTAGAGTGGGTTTACCCAGCGTTTGCCACGTCGCTTCACAGCAAAATGTGTCACTGGCTCCGCTATCAATTTCAAACTTAATTCTGTGGTCATTAAGTCTAATAGTTTGATAGATGGGTGAAACAGAACATTGGATTTTGTGCACCAATTTCATCTGTTGTTTCACAAGCTTATTATCTCTTAGTCGAGACATGCATACAGATTGCAGATGACCTGTTTTCTTGCAGAAGCTGCAAATAGCTTTAATGTGAGGACAAGCTTTGCTAAAATGTCCAGAATTTCCACACCTGAAGCAGGCGGTTTTCTTTTCTTGCGTTTTGGAAGTTTTGGACTTTGCGTGATAAACTTTCTGCACCGACGTAGAAGGTTGACCGTGTACGGTTTCCTTTGCTACTTTGGCTGCTTCTTCCACTTCTTGAGCCACTCTGATGGCGTTGCTAAACTTCAGTTCATCGTCCTTGAGCTTGAAGAGTGTCTTCAAAACTGCTTCGTTGTCTACTGAACAGATGAATTTAGTTCGCAAGGCTTCATCTAAAGGATCTTTAATGGATTGAAAATCACACGTAGCTGCATCTTGTCGTATTCTGCTTGCCAGTTCAGGAATAGTTTCGCCAGGTTTGCGTTTCATGTCAGACCAAAATTTGAAACGTTCTCTGACAACAAATCGTTTTGGGTCAAACTGCTCTGCCATAAACGTCTGAATATCATTCATCGTTAGCTCATGTATGCTTTTGACAGGTTGTTGCTGAGCCGCTAAGTTGCTAAGCATTTTGTAAACCGAGTTAGATTGGTTGGTAAGAAAAATTTGTGCTTGCTTGTTGTCGGGAATAGAGTTAGCAGTGACGAATGTTCGGAACCTTGCCAAATAATCAGTCCATAACTCAGATGTGGAATCGAATGGTTGAAAACTTGCCATCGGTGTTGGAACATTTTCTCGCGGGTTGTTCAAGCTGCTTTGTAAAGTTTTCAGCTGCTCTTGAAGCATTGTCATTTGCTCTTGGTGTTGCTTGTTCTGCTCGTCGCGTAAAACTGCCATTTGCTCTTGGTGTTGCTTGTTTAACAACAAAATCAGTTCAGAAATTTCACTCATTGTCGACAATTCAAGCTGTAATGCAAAATCAACAAATTTTCTTTTTTCTTTCTTGACGCAGTTGAGTTCCTTGAATCCTCGTCGCCACTTTTGCCTGTTGTATCTTTGCACGAATACACAGGTTTATTAAAAAAACAATAATAAATATTCACAAAAGTACTTAGCCAAACAACAACCGTATTGAAAATATAATGCTTTTAGTTCGTTTGCTGTAGTAGCTTGATAACTCGAACTGACTGCTAAACCAAAATAAAGGCGTATATTTAACTAGTAACAACTATGCCTGGAGACGCGCGCGTCCAATAATTGTTTGAGCAGAAGGCGCTGATTAAGATTAGAGCGTTTAAGAAAAACACTACGTCATCTATTGCACAATATCACAACAATTAGTTTAATTTAATTTTTTTAAAACTTGTACCAGAATTTTTTAAAAAACCCTTTTTAAGAATATTTTTTGTGTTTCCGACTGTTTGCCATCACTCCTCCAGGAAGCGCGTCTGCGAGCGCCCATGATAACATCAGGTAAGAAATTGTGTTTACAGTCCTAACGCTTGTAAGAAATAGATAAAAAATATATATTCCGAACCCGAACCGGAGCTGAACCGGAACTGAACCCCTAAAAAAAAAATTGTTGAACCTGAACCGGAACTAAACCCGAAAAAAAAATTTTTGCTGAACCCGAACCGGAACTGAGCCCGAAAAAAAATTTTTTGCTGAACCTGAACTGGATCTGAACCTTTAAAAATAAAATTTGCCGAACCTGAACCTGAACCGGAACGTTATTTTAAACGGTTCGATTCCCTGGTTTTATAAGTAATCAACCGAGCATCGCCGCAAAAAAAATAACTAAAGTAATAAAATGGTTTGCAATTGCAAAATGTTTCATAGCACGTGTTATGTTAAACCCTAGGTAATTTTATTTCGTTATACTATTGTTTGTTTTGTTTTGTTTAGAATGGTTTCTTTTTTAGTTCAATAAAGCCTTAGTTTGGTATTTATAAAATAAATTTTATAACAGCCACATAAATTGAAAAACACAAATATATGTAGTAACATTGAAACTTATAATTCAAAATAACATTACAACACTCAACCGTTTTCCTGGACTAGTGAATAATGTGCAATAGCTTGCAGCACCCTAGCAAAACGCAAATGGCACTCTAGGGTGCCGCGGCACCCCATTTGAGAACCATTGGTCTAACCAGTGAAAGTCTACAAAAAATAAAGTTGATACTTAGCAAAAATGTTGTGAAACCAAGAATTTATACCGCTTTGTTATCGATATTTCTTTCTCAATCAGAAAAAAACCAAAAATATCAGGTCCGGAATGAAAAAAAGAAATGGCATTGAAATGGCGCTTCCAATCTTTTGTTCAGCCTGGTAACAGTTTTCAAAAATTCACATAAACAAACTTAAAAAATATTCAAACAAAATACATTGACTTGTGTTTGAGAGCAATATTATTCTTTTTGTTTTTCAAACAATAATGTTGAAATTCGGACTATTTATTGAATAATTTGTATCGCAAAACAAACGTCGGTTTCATAAGTTTTGAACAAAGTTACATTACTCGTCAGAGTTGAAATTTAAGTTGATGCATGGAATAAATAATAATAGAACCTATTAATAATAGAACTTATTATTCAGGGGTCCATGGTTGATAATAATTAAATTAATTTTTTGAAAAATTTTAACTTTTTGTAACTCTTACGAAAACTAGACCTAACTAATTAAACAAGTCGTACAACAATTAAAAGTTAAACAATTACATCAGAAAACGTTAGCAAAATTTTAATAAACAAATATTTTATTAATGAATTAGCGTACTTAACCAAAAGAAAAAAACATTCAAAACAAAAAAGGATTTCTGTAAAATTTAAAAAAATCGATGTGGTCAAAAGCAATCACCTCTGAATGAATTAGTCAAGTCGAAATATTCTTTTATAGTGAAGAAAAATTAAGACGAGTTCCTGCGATGCGGAACTACGAAAACAATTTTTTTGTGTAATAATTTGCTTTCTTTTTATGTCATAAAATTTCTTGCCTAAATTGTTCACAAAAGGGAGTGAATTTAAAAAATTATTTGATCAATAGCAAAGATTGAAGCGTTGTAAACACTAATAAAACCAGCTTTTATCAGATTTGGTTGTGTAGAATTTCTTTCTCTGTAAACAGTAATAATCTTGCCAAGTGGATTTCAGCTGTTAGCATTCTCACTTGTAATTTTACGGATTATTGACGTTCGACAAACAGCCGAAGTCGTTAATTCTCTAAAATCGCCCTCTCATTTTCAGCCAATTTACGAAAATTGACTACCCTTTGAAGACTCGCTTTTTCAATCCCAAACGATGTTTGAATGCAACATTTAAGTATCTATATTAAAAGAGTATAAAATTTTCTTTCTATACAAACTTGAATGACAATTCTAGCGCTAGTAATTGTCGAGATATAAGCAAGCAAAGAGCGCGGCCATTTTCAGCCCACCCAGTCGTACAAAGTTTCCAAAAAGCCCAGTCGGAATAGGGTTAACGTCTTAACCAGGTTTTCGTCGCAAAAAGTGTGGGTAGAACCTTGGCCTAGAAATGCATAAGTCAAAATACTTTTATTTTTGTGAGCTACGCGGACTGGAACAACGCATAAGTAGACAGCTCCAAAAGAACTATCAGTACGACTTTTATTGCGAACTAAACCGCTGGAAACGTTAGTATTTTCAATCGTATCGGAGGTCGATGTGGATTTTTTGTGGGTATGAAGTTTTTTGCTATCGATAGATCGATGAAGGAGGGTATGGTGAAATGCTCCCAAATAGCCATCAGCCCCACAAGTATTCGTTTTTTTGCATGTTGGTGTCTGATGTTTAGAACTCAGGCACTTGTGACATAACTTCATTGATTTTACGAATTTATAACGTCCATTTAAAAATAAGTCTAAGAAACTGGCACAGTTTAGCAACTTAATAATGTTCTGTATCTTTGCAGTACCAACAAGATCCTAAACCCGCCTTTTTATTTTCTTGCTTCAAGAACGCTACGGTTGCCTTAGAGCTAAAGGGCTTGGACTTGGAGTTATATTTATCATTCAAAGTTCTGAGGCCGAATAAAGAATTAGTAACGTCAGATTCTTGTTTCACAAACTCAGTTAAATCGGAGAATTCCGCTACAAGGCCCCTAATTTTTTCTATCTCTACTGACCTTCTCACCCATCGCCCTCGTAAATTATAAGGCACCTTTCCTACCAAGGGAGTTAGAGTATCTAAAGTATCTAGATTTGTGTATCGGGGAATGTCTTTTGTTATCATTAAGGTCTTCTCTAGTAGGCTAGTTCGCTAAAGGATTTTAATTATCGACTTGCACCGCTTTTAATTGCCGGAAACTCTAAGTTTTGGTAGCAAGCGTCAGATATAATCCATGACGACCCGTACTCTTTGATTTGGCTTCTTGGTAGGATGCTTCATGGCCGGCTAAATGGTTTATTTGGCCCTGTATGTCATCGTAGCAATGCTGAAGCAATAGGCAAAACGGAGCTTATTCATCATGAACCCTTGGCTCAAAATGTGTTTTAAAGTTATTAAGAAACGACTTGAATTCGAGAGGATTCCCTTATAAAGCAACGTAACAATGAATGTACTATAACTCGTATGCTGGTGAACCGAATTTTTGTTCGAATACCGGGTCATTTTTAACTCAAAATTTTTGTTCGAAAACCGAAGTGTTCAAATTACGAGACGTTGTAAATCGAGGTTTGACTGTATAAACAAGATGTGTTTAGTGGTAAAACACGAGAAATTTTAAGTATTTAGAGCCAGTTATGGTCTTACAAAAAGAGGGCCCGCTGCAGGAAAAATAAAGGAAACCATTTTTCGTGTTCCAAAACAAAGTGATTAGTAAAAAAAGTCATCACTACGAGAGTCAGAAGTAATTACGGTAATGAAATGAAATAACTTCGGATCTATAAAACATTGAGAAAAGCCAAGTTGGAAAAAACAACTTTCGATAATATAATTCGTCGAAAGCAATTACGCGAATTTGGCAATAAAAGAACAATAACTTTCGATTTACTGTACTGAAGATACTGAGGAAAGGCGTAGCGATTTTTTGCAGTGAGAATTTCGCTGCTGTTGGAGAATGCGATGCAAACATTTATCAATAAAATCGGTAAAATATCAATATAATATAGTAAATAAAAGTTCAAAATTTAAAACCAACTGTATCACTACGAAAAATTGATTTCGACCTATAAAGGTCATTATCAGTTTCTGTAAAAAATTAAATTAAATCCTATTTGAAAAAATTTTTTTGAAAATATTAAAAACTCTACTCATACTACTCGGGTCCTGACTCAAAGACACAGAGTGAAGCTTCCTGTAAAAACTAAGAGGCAAACGACACAACAGCTGACATAATGATTATCGATCACGTAACAAAGATGAAAAAGCGCAAACTGTTAAACTTGTACTGAAATTAAAAACTGCAAACACCAGCTAAGATTCAAAGCGTTGACTGAAAAGACCAACAAAGCTGCTATAGTTTAACTGTGTATAGTTTGAACCACAGTGAACAAATAAATGGGTTTAAAACTTAATCGCAATTATGAGATAGAAAAATTCTATTAATATTAATTTTAGCATTCAAATAATTGTAGAGTATCTTCAATCTTGTTTACAAGCCCTGGTGATCACGAAAAAACTCAAGTGTTGATTGATATTCGCTGTAAAGCTATTTGAAAGAGGTAATTTTCACGTTCTATTGTGAACAATATTCTCTTTAAAAATGTGGGTTGAAGCGTGACCAACAAAACGTCTGTTTTAAAAAAATTAATTTTTTATTTCAATTTGACAATATCACTGAATAGGCAATCAGATTGTTTAAGCACTAATGCCTGGTTAACAATTGCACCACAGCTCATGCAATGTCACATGTCCAAATCTTTCAATTCAATGTTATTTTTTTATATATATTTTTTTGGCACAAAATATAATTTTGAAACATTATGAAAAGGTTCAATCATATTTCGGCTCTTTGGCCTATCGTCAAAAAAAAAAAATAAACTATCCTTTTATAAATACTTAGCTCAAAAGTAGCGGCTATGTCGTCCTTAAAAAAAGATTCAAAATAATTCAAAGTTCAAGAGAAAAGTATCCACAACGCAAGTTGCTTATGTTAAGTTAGTATCCGGATATCCGGATAGTGAAAACATAACACAATTTTTAAATTTTCTTTTTTCATGATACATTCCATTCAGTTTAATTTGTTGTTATACATATTTTTTTCTATTGCAAAACAAAATTTTGAGTAATTTTGTGTCCCTTACTAAATTTGTCACTATTATTTGGTACTTGGATTTTTTCTAAAAAATTTTGGTTTGGTAGTAAATTTGGCATCAATATCGATAGGGAACATGGTTAAAATAAACCTTGAATTAGCGTAACTCGAAATCACTTCAAGTAAAAATTCCGTCGACGCTAAATGTTATCTTGTAAAGTGGGGGTCATCCAAGTGCATTCTGTTGAAAAGTTAATATAGGTGTCGCCGAAACTTGATTTTACATCTGAAATCTACGTGAAATTCCGATCAATGTGATATCAAATTTGGCAACAATTTTGATAGGGAACATGTTTTAAATTAATGTTGAATAGTCGAAGATTATTGCGCTTTTTGTAACATAGAAATGAATGAGGTTTTGCACCATCTGCGTAAGGTTTTTTCGCTTTTTTTTTTTATAAGAAATGAGATTTATTCTGCTAGAATCACAGTGGTATGGTCTTATATCAATGTGATTTTACAATGGTATCTTTGATTATAGTTTTAATACCAAACTGAAACTAGAGTGACAACGAAAGAATAGTCATTAAAATTAAACTGGAAACAGCAAGAAAAATTATTTGTATCAAAAAACTTTACTCTTATTTTACTGCCCTTTGAAGGTAAGCTAAGTTGAATTTTAAAAATTAGATTTATTAACTGCCCGGTTATAAGACTTGGCTTGTCTTTTGTTTCTAATGGACAGTTGGTCATAGCCCTGGCAGTAAGCTTATAAGCCTAATTTAATAAAGAATGAATAAACCAGATATATTACAGCATGAAGTAAAGAAACTTGGTAGAAAAACGTTAAAAAATAAAATACAGTGACTGTATAAATAGAGCTTATAGCCTATTTCTTTAAATAGCTTAGTAAACATAAACTGTCATTGTGTTAAAAATTTTCTTTAGAAAGGCCAATATATTTAAAAAAATTTTTCTCACAAATTTTTATCAAAAATGTTTGGCATGTAACTAAAATGTTTAATTAATTTAGGTTCTTGTCAACTTCTTTTGTCATTAAAATTCATTAAAACAAAATTGTTTCAATCTGTGTGAACTAAATTTTTTTCAATGTCTCATTGGTTTCATTGTGTCTGAATGGGCCTTTAGACTCTACCCTAATCTGTTAATCCAGTTATAGTTTAATTGGTCCCTTTGTTCAATTCTTGTAACCATTAGTAACTTTCCAAAATTTTGGTAAACTTGTGTATTTGCTGTGTTTAATCTAATGAATAGACATGTTGAAAAAAAATTGTTTTCTAGGATGCAATATATGTCAGCTCCACCCATTGAAATTAAACAGGTAAAAACCAATTTGTTGTTTGTTGGCAATTTGTAAGCAGTGCTCTGTTTTTCAGGAATTATCTGAACCAACTTTTCCTGAAGCGTTGAACAATAAATCTTCAAATATCATTTCTAATAGTTTTGTTAATTATAAAGCAGAAGACAACAAAGAATTTGTTGCAACTATTAACAAAGTTAATGAAAGTTCTACTGAAACCTGTAAAAGACACAACAAGATTCAAAGTGACTTGAAATATAAAAATAATTTGTAATAATTGAATCAAATTGAAATTGTCGAATATTTAATTCAATTTCTGTGTTTTAATTTCTTTATCTAAATTTTTGAAATACAAAAGCACTTATTGGGTGCAACTAAAGGTTACAATCATAAATGTTCTATTTATACAGGGTGAGTCATGGGAAACAAATGTTTTTAAGAAAGACAAAACTCTGCAAATATTTTAACAAAAATTTTATAATGCACATAAAAACATTCACTAAACTATGCCATTACAGAATATTTAGGAGTGAAAACTTATGTCTGACAAATGATGGCCATTTTCATGAGCACAAATTTAAAGCCACTTTCTAAAGTTAGCTTCCACTTTCACTAAAGTTTCTTCACCTATTTTTTAGATATTTTCACGTATTGCAGTCTTCAATTCTCCAAGTGTGTGGGGTTTCCCAGCATAAATGCATAATTTCAAAAATCTCCACAGATAAAAATTGCACATGGAAAGATCGGATGAGCCCAAAGGCCACAGGAGATCTCCAAAGCGTGAAATGACATGATTAGGGAATGCAGCTTTAACAGTAGTCATGGACGCTCTCACTGTATGAGCAGTGGCCCCTTGTTGAAACCATATTGATGCCCTATCGATTCCTCGTATGCAAAGCTCAGGAAGAAAACAGTTTTCAAACATTCAAATATAGCAGTCTGATGTATCCATTGCTGTCTCTTCCCTTCTTTGATGGACCAAATATCCTGCACTTTCCCAAACCACACCAGTTGAATCTTCACTTGAAGAGACATTCAATTTCTGTCACTGATTCACAATTTTTCACGTCCAGGTGTCATAAGCAAACACATGGTGTTCAAGACTCCATGGTAGCATGAGGGGAAAGCAATTTAAAATCAATTTAAAATTAAAAGGAAAACTAAAACAAAAAGCAATTCAAAATTAATGACTAACAAATACAAAAATTAATGTAAAAGATAAACAAATAACAACAAACTAAATGGCATCTTAAACAGGTTTTACCTTCCTCACTCCCTAACCACTTACTCTAGAAGAGCAAGAGAAGTTCTAAAAACATCCATTTCCCATGACTCACCCTGTATATAGATTTTGTGATGTTACTTAACATACTTTTAAAGTTTTGAATAATTTTTTCAGTGTTACTTCCAAGATAACATCAGGGGTGTTACACTTAGTAACCATTAAGCAAGTTTTAAAACTTTAGTTTAGAAAATATCAGGATTTTTTGTTTGGCTTAAATGTTTTGTTTTTTCAGTTATATACTGATATGTTAAAAAATTTTAAAGTGCTTGTTAAGACTGCCAAGCAGAAGAAAGTTTTGTAATATCGGTTTTCCAAGAATACACAACATGACAAGAATAGGAACAATTTTTGATAAGTGGTTGTGTTGCCCATGCACATTGTTACAAAAATCAACATAGCTGACTTTTATATTTACAGACATTAATCAAGTGTCAAAACAGATTGAAAAGAAATTACAATCCAATTTACAATATTTGTCTAACTCACACATTGAAATTAAAGAGGTAAAATTTTGTGGTGTTTTCAAGAAGTCATCATAAGCGATTTTTTTGGTGAAACTAACCTGGAATCCCCCTTTTAGCACCAAGATGGAATAAAAAAGAAACTAAGAGGAAAAGAATCTCAAGAAGTGATAGTAACTGCAGGAGGATCTGTGTTAGTTTCATGAACAAAAATTGCTTACAGTGACTTCTTAAAGAGACCCAAATTTGTTTGTTAAATTCTTGACAGTTGGTAGGCCATGCTTTGTTTTTCAGGAATTGTGTGAACAAGTTTTTCCTGAAGTAGTAAATGTTGAATCATCAAATATAATTTCTAATGATTTTGTTGATCATAAACCAAAGGAGAATGAAACTATGGTTGCAATTGCAAGAAAAGATAATAAAAGTTTAACTGCAAGCTACAAGAAGTTTCGAGTTGGTATGAAATTATTAGAAATGTATATAACAAACAAATTAAAATTAAAAATATTGCAACTTATTTTAGTGTTTTAATGTATTTATTTTAATTTTCTTCATTTAAATGCAAAAGCAACGTAGAGACTTATAATTAGAGTTTAATTTTATTTTGCTTTATAAGTTAAGAGATATTGCTCCTTAAGTTGGGGCAATGTAATCGAGCGGTTAAAGTGCCATGCTTATGATCAACATGGCCTTGGTTAAAAACGCACTTGCACCATTTTGTTGTGTCTTTGGGAAAGATATTTTGTGGCACTTTTTCTTGCTTGTTGGTCGTGGCAAGCAGTTTTAAATTTCAGTCATATCTTTATTAAATTACAACCAGACAACAATATCATAGCATCTCCAAAGCAGGTCAAGATAATTGCTTACCCTATGTATTAGTGCCTCTGTTGCTTTCCTGCAAGTCAGGAGGATAAATACAAAGAAATAAAATAAAAAATGAATGAAAACCAAAATTTTTTTGCTAGTGCTTTGAATTTTTTTATTAGCATATGTTTATTTTCTACTGAAAACAATTCAAAACTTAACTTTTTCTGCAATTAACTGTAATGTAACCAATAAAATATGGTCCAGTGATGATAATTTAAGATCTATACACACCAATAGTGGGCAGTGTGGTCAAGTGGTCAAAGCTCTGTGATTTTAATCAACATGATCTTGGTTCAAAACTTACTTTTGCCATTCTGCTGTTTCCTTGGGAAAGACACCCTATAGAGAGATTTTTAATCTAGAAAGTATTGATTGGTTTGTTTTATGTTTTATGTGAGCTGCAGTTTGGACCACTCTGGTCTAGAGCAAAACTTTTTTGCTGGTGGTCTTGTTAAGCAATTCTAAATTTTAGTTATATAGTTGATTCTGGTTAATTGCATACTGGATAATTGCATAATCTGCTTTATCGCATAGAAATTGTAAATCCTAAACCACAGTCAATCATTTGTCAAGGAAATATTACAATTAATCGCATAGCAGTTTGTTGTACATTGTATATTCTACAATGTACAACAAATATATTGTATATATTCTACATTCTTGTATATTGTACATACATTGTACATTGTATATTCTGCTTAATTGAATAGAATTGAAAAGCCTTTTTTTGATTATTGAATATAATATTGCAAAATTTTATTGACAAAAACACAACTGTTTCAAAAAAGTCATAACAGAAACAAACTGTTTAAATGTGCAAAATGAACCTGCCGATTCCCAACATCGCAAAATCAAAGGCCGTTGCAATGTGAGATGTGGTTGATGTTTTTCAAAGATAATTACTGATTTAGGAAAACCAAGAAAAAGTAGAAGACGTCTTGTTACAATGGTTGAAACAAGGGAAAAGTAAGAAGCTTTCAATTACTGGTCAATGTTGTGTGAAAAAGCAAAAGTTTTGGGAAAAATTATGAAAGTAGATTTTGATTCATCACCAAGCTGGGTCACTTACTGGCAAGAGCGCAATTTAATTGTTTTTAAGCATAAGCATGGTGGGAAACAAGACCATGATTCTGAAGCAGCTGAAAATTAGATAATGTCAGTGTGCCCAAAAATACATGAGTGTTATTCTGCCTCAGAAATTTACAACTGTGATGAGACAGGGCTTTACTTTTGTGCACTACCAGAGGGAACTTTGCACTTTAAAAATAAAAAAACTCTCTGGTAGCAAGAAATCAAAAGAATTCTTTACCATCCTACTTACTGCAAACATGGTTGAGACAAATTACAGCCATTTTTCATAGGAAAATCTGCTAATCCATGCTGCTTTAGAGAAATAAAGAAACTCTCAGTAACTTATAAATCTAATAAAAATTCCTGAATGACTGCAACACTCTTTTAAAAATGTTTGAAATGGTTCAATGCTCGCTTGCAAAAACAAAGAAAAAAAGTTTCAGAATCGAAGAAGTGCTACATGCACTTGATATAATTAGGCGACGACTATGATATAAAAGGGAGGATATGGGCACATGTCTTTGTTTGGAAAGACAAATGCAAGATAGCATGCAAATTAACAAACAACAATCGTGCAGTATTTCACTTAAAGCAAATAAATGTTCAATCCTTTATTTGCCTGTGTTTGTTTACTTTTTGAGTAAGAATAAGATGATTGCATTGCACTTGCTTTGAGGTCTGATGTTTAGACGTTGTATGCATGACTACTGTTACACTTCAGTTTGACTTCATGCTTTTGCATAAATGCATAATTTGCTTAATGGCATAGAAAAATTTGGCAAATTGATTATGCAAATAACCGAATTAGACTGTAGCTGTATTGAAACTAAAAATAAAAAATAAAAAGTTTCACCTGGACAGCAATATCTTGGTATCTCCATAAGCAAATTTGGGTAATTGCTTGCCCTATGCATAATGCCTCTGTCATCTTTCTGCTAGTCAAGAGGATAAATGTAGAGATAAAATAAAATAATTAATGAAAATGAACAGTGTGCACTGATTCTTGCTATTTGACACCTCAAAGATTTTCATTCCAAGAAATGTTGATTGGTGTTTGTTACTTGGCTACTTGACACCCTATAGAGAGATTTTTAATCTAGAAAGTATTGATTGGTTTGTTTTATGTTTTATGTGGGCTGCAGTTTGGACCACTCTGGTCTAGAACAAAACTTTTTTTTTGTATTTTTTAGCTTTTAACCATAATTTCTTGTATAGTTTTTGCTATTTATAAGTTAAGAAATATCAAAGTATTGTTTAAAAATTTTCAATGATTTTTCATACACCGTTTTTATAACAGACTGTTTGATATTATGAGTGTTTTAAATTTTTAATAACTTAATTTTGGTGTGCTGATTTTGATAAAATTTTTATTTTGTGATTAATTTTGTGAGCCCATAATGCAGTGTAAATATTTGTGAATGTTGATTCAGTGTATTTTAAAAGAATAGTAAACTACAGGGTGTCCATAAATTAAGGCAACCAACTTTCTCTGTTAAATTAGTGCATTTAAATTCAGTTTTTCTCAAACAACTAATACACCATTTCAAAGCTAAAACTCTGTTCTTTCATTTCAGATATAGCAAAGTTTTCTAAAATAATTAATTTTTATACAATTAACATTTTTATACAAGCGAATCGTTCAGATCATTTTTTTCTAAAATAATTATTTCCATGTCTATTGATCGTAACATTGTGATAAAACTCCACAAAAGTGGAGAAAGTAATAGTGAAATAGCTAAACGGCTCAAAATGAACCACACAACTGTCTGGAAGATCATCAAAAAGTTTCAGGAGATTGGAACTACCCTAGATTGGGAAGGGCGAGGCTGAAAACAGACTGTTCATACCCCTCAACTGATAAAAAACACCAGGGAGAACTGCGATGCAACTCTTGCCAAAGTTGCAGGAACTTGGCTGCTGCAGCTGGTGTAGGCAAATCCACCATGCATCAACTGTTGAGGGAAGATTTAGGAGTTAAACCCTTTAAGATGCTGCATTGACAAGAACTCTCAGATCATCATGTGGCCATGAGGGCCAAAAAATGCAGGAAACTTTTGCAGGACATCACAGAAGGCACACTGCTCAATTTGGTCTTCACTGACAAGAAGAAATTCGACATCCAGCAAGCTATTAACCAGAAAAACGATAGAGTTTGGGCGTCCTCATCTACAAATGAAGGAAGAATTGTCACCAGACGCCAAAATCTGCAGTCTGTGATGGTGTGGGCAGTGGTGACCGCAACCAGGAGATTCCTGCTCCTTTTTCCAATGGGAGTGAAATTGAACTCTGAGCAGTACGTCTCAGACATTCTGGAGGGTTGTCTGCTCCCCTGGGCCGAGCAACACTTTAAAGACGAACCATAAACCCTCCAACAGGATTCAATGCCCTCCCATGGTTCACAATTCACCCAATTGTGGATTCTGAGGATAATCCCCTCATTTATAAGTAAGGAAGATTGGCTAGCGTGAAGCCTGGATCTAAACTCATTGGACTACTCTATCTAGTCCATCTTGGAGAAAAGAGTGTGCTCCACTCCTCATCAAACCTTGGAGTCCCTGAAGGCCAAACTGATGAAAGAATGGTATGCTATACCTCAAGAAACGCTACGTGCTGCGTGCGACTTGTTTCCAGACAGATTGAAGGCCGTAGTCAAGAACAAAGGGAGTTATATTGAATAAAGTATATATCATTTGAAAGCCTATTCTTTATCCTATTAAGTCATGAGTAGCAATGCTTGTTTTAATTTTTTGTGTTTTCGTTAGAGGCCAAAACGTTTGTTGCCTTAATTCATAAACACCCTGTTTATTTAAATTTTTTGCCTTGAACTCAATGTAACTATTATTGTTACTAATTAATAATAATTAAAAATGAGTCTGTTGAGGGGTCTCAATCATAATTATCAAAAGTTTGATGTACTTTGTTGCTGCTGCAATTATTTTCATCAATAGGAAAGACTTAGGTTACTCTAATATTACTGATAAAATATTTTAAACTTGCATACAAAAATATTTGCTATGCTGAATTGGCAAAATACTTGGGTTGAAAACTAAAATTGCAATATGTGCTGTTAATGAAGTTTACTTTTGACCTCATTAAAGGAGATTTTGGCTGGTACCATCAAGCCAAAGGTATAAACTTATTTACCGTATATACTGCCAATAAGTCGACTCGGTGAATAAGCCGAGGTCAATTTTTAGCTCAGAAAATGAGGGTTTTTACATATTACCATCCAATAAGCCAAAGTGGAAAAATTACTTTCAACTACCTTTTTTTCTTTTTCCAACATTTTTTTTCAGTTATGCATTACATTCATTACGCACCAATGCACGGTCTTTTAAATCATTTCATTTGCGCTATTTTTCTTTTTACGCACCAATGCACATACTTTTAAACTGACATCATTCTATTCACGCTTTTTTTCTTTTCACGCACTTTATAGTACATATTCAACAGACGAAGTGCTTTGTTTTAATTAGTCGCTAAATAATTTGGTATGATTAGTTTATTAATTTTTGTTCGTGAAAAGATGTCTACTCCTGCAAAAAAAAGAATGTGTTATGATGCTGTTTTGTAAATACATGTTCTTTTTTGTTTACCGTCTTTAATTAACTTTAGCTGTGAATTGATGTGCAGTGAGATCGTAGGTGTCATTTTTTAAATTAACTTTAGCTGCGAATTGACGCATGGTGAGATCGTGCTATTGTAAGATCGTAGGTGTCATTTTGCAACCAATTTTGACCTTTGGTATTTTTAGTCCAAAGCTATATTCGCCCTATAAGTCAACCCCAGAAAATTAGGTTAAAAAATTAGGTCCAGAAAATCGGCTTATTGGGCGGTATATACGGTATGTCAATTGAGGAACTTGTTGAGAATGAAAAAAATTGAAAGACTGAGCATGTTTCAGCAGCAAGATATTCTTGGAGCATCAAAATGAAATTCATATAAACAGCGTTTAAAAAGCTGTTATTGCAGCAGGCTCTGAGGTTACTTGGTGGAATTTCTCCTTATCAGTATTGATTGATGACATATTGGAAAATATTAAATAATTGATTTTTATGTTAGTATTTACATTGGATGCAGCATCATCTGTTAATGAAAGTGTTATCTTGTAAAGCAATACTGGATAAAAATGAAGATATTCTTCCACCTCCACTGTGTGAGTCAAATAAAATGCAAAATTCTTTAATCTAACCCAATGTTTCTCAACTTTTTTTTGGGCCATACCTCACCTAATCACTTTAAAAAATTTCGATGTCCTCCATTTGATGATACATAGCTGTAACAACTGAAAAAATATTTGGGGGCACAGTTTTTTTAAAAGACTAGTGAAAACTGAAAAAAAAAAGTCACCACTTAGAAACTGTCTGATTTCTTTACTTTTGCCCCCCAAAACTTCAACAAATGTTTCTGCTAGTGGCCCCTTTTATTTTTCAACCAAAATTGGTTTGTAATATCTTAGATCTCATGTTCCATTAAAATTTTGCCAGGCCCCACATTGAGAAATACTGATCTAACTTTTTTCCTCTGCTTGGCAGTTTTTCTGAATTTTGTTATATCTTTAAAGACTAAAGAATTAAATAAAAACTTGAATGAGACAGCAATATCTTTGCATCTTTGAATTAGATCAGGTAATTATTTGGTTGTATGAAAGATAGTGTCTCAAACGCTTTCCTGCAAGTCAGGAGGATAGAGATGAAATTAAAAAACATCTTATATTCACAATTATTTTTGCATTATATAGCATGTTAAAGTAATATACCAATTAATATATGCAAAAGAAGACATTTTAGTGGTGATCGTAATTGTGGATGACTACTAAAGATTAGAGGTAAGATCATGAGATCTTACCTTTAAAAAGGTTTTCATTTTAATTTAACTCATTAAGTGCACATGGTGTATATATCTGTTTACAGCCAGATGCTGTCTTAGTGCATATGATGGGAATACACATCTTGATATATGCAACTGTTCATAGTGCAAATTATTTTGCTTCTTGCACTTGCCATTGTCTTGATGCTACTACATGAACAAACAGAAAAACAAAGTCTTCTGCAAGACAAATGTCATTATTTTATTTTTTTGTCTAAATGAACCAAGCTTTTTTTTTTAAGTTTAAATTAAATACTTTGTTTCTCATGTTGTACTTGTACTCATAGGCAGTGATTTGACTTTTTTGCAGGTGTGGGAAATTTATGATGTCATAAACTATGATGTCATGCAGCAGCTCAAGTTGGGATCTCCAAGCATCCTGATCTCCTGCTGCAATTTTGCTGGTGGAATTCCAAGACGTGAACAGGCTAGGTCTTCAACGTAATTCCACCAGCAGTTCTGGGTCACCCTCTCAGCCTTTTGCCACTTTGCAGAGTATTCATTTCATGTCACATGACCATACCAGCACAGTTGCAATCGTTTTATGCAGATTGCAAAGTAGTAGCAGTTTAATGTTGAGAGATTGACAAATGTCAATGTTTTTAACCTTGTCAAGTAGATTTTATCTAAGTCATAAACCTCTGACTTTTCGCAAGAAACCTATTTCAGTTGCCTGTACTTGGCATTTCACTCTTTTGGTCATTGATAATACTCATGACCATAAATGAGGACAAGAACACAAACTGCTCTGAAAACAGAAAGGTGTGCCTTTGTACACAGCTCTCGTTTCAGTGCAACTGATCAGTAAGCTGGTGCATTACTGCACTTGCTTTTCTAATGCATGTATTCGGTTGGATTTCCTGTCTACCATCACTTGTGTATGTGACTCCAAGATACTTAAACTTCTCCGTCTGCTGGAGAGTTACTCCATTTTTTTGGATAGAACACTGCACAGAGTGCCTTGACAAACACGTGATCTCAGTTTTAGCCATACTAATTTTCATCCCAGCATCCAAGCATGCATCAGAAAACTGATAAAGTTCAGAACTGATAAAGCATCAGATAACTGATAAAGCATATTGGAGATCACTTTTGTTTGAGCTTAACAATGCAAGGTCATCTGCAAACAGCAGGCACCAAACATTACACTCCCCAAATGTGACATCACTACCGGTGGAACTGTCTTTGTCTATCTTGTCCATGTATACAGGGTGTCCCAAAAGTAACCAAACCCAAATTTTAATAAAAAGTAGATATCAAAAACAACAAACTTTTTAAACATATTTAGTATTTGCAATTGTTCAAAATGTCTACCTTGAACTTTAATACATTCATGTGTTTTAAAGCTTGCTTTCCATCTTTTTTAACATGTTTGTAGCTGGTCGTTGCATAGTAATTTTTAATAACAAAGACACACTTGTTTTTAACTAAAGTCCTTTGCTGCATTTTCAAAAATGTGGATACCAGCAACACACACTGAACAAGAATTAAGCAATGATGTTAAGAATTAATAAGAAAACACCATACAAAAACATAAAAAGGAAATTACATATGTTGGTTTTGATATCTAAATTTTATTAAAGTTTACAGTTAGGTTACTTTTGGGACACCCTGTATAACACAGCCCTGTCATAGTCCAACACTGACACTAAAAAGTTTTGTTTTTATGCCATTGACACAAACGGACTTCTGATTGTTTGTACAGTAATTTGATAACAGCTAATAGCTGACCTCTCACATCATACTCCAGCAGTATTGCCCACAGCTTGTCTCTTGAGACATGGTCATACACTTTTTCAAGGTCTACAAAGCAATTATACTCCTCTTTGGCATATTCCCACGATTTCTCAAAAACTTGCTGAAGGGCAAAGATCTGGTTCATGGTGGATCTGCCTGGATAAAACATTGAGACGAACACAGACTTCTGACTGTTTGTACACCGATTTGATAGCAGCTAATAGCTGACCTCCTACATCATACTCCAGCAGTACTGCAGACAGCTTGTCTCTTAGGACATGGTCGTATGCTTTTCGAAGGTCTACAAAGCAATTATACTCCTCTTTGGCATATTCCCACGATTTCTCAAAAACATGCTAAAAGACAAAGGCCTTGCTGAAAAGCATAGTTTTTGAGAAAGACACAACTAATTTCAAAGTGACTTAAAATTTCAAGAAAGTTTATATTAATTAGAGCAAAGTAAATTTCTGTGTTTTAATTTTTTCAACTCAAATTTTCTGAGAAATACTCATAAGGTGCAACTAGAGGTTATATCAAGAAATGCTTTATTTGTAGATGTGTATTGCTTATGTGATTTAGAATTTCAAACAATTTGACCAGTATTTACTCTTTACTCATCATCAAATCTTCGATGTATTATTTTCAAAATAACCTCAAGTGTTTAAAACTTTTCAACCATCAAGAAAATTTTAAAATTTAGTTTAGAAAATATCAAAATCTTCTTGTATGGTTAAAAGTTTTTGTTTTTTTCAATTATTTGTTGATATGTTAACAATTTTAAAGCGCTTGCTGAAGTCAGAAAAAAGTCTTGTAATATGGGTTTTCCAAGAATACAACAACATGAAAAGAATAACAACAATTCTGCATAAGTGATTGTGTTGCCAGGTTTTCCAAGTAGTCACCATAAGCAATTTTTTTGGAAAAACTAACTCAGAATCCTTCCTACTGCACCAGGATGGAATAAAAAAGAAATCAAGAAGAAAAAGATCTTATTAAGAAGCAATACTATCTCCAATCTCCAATCAGGAAATCTGGGTTAGTTCCACTGACAAAAACTGCTTAGAGTGACTTCTTGAAGAGATCCATATTGCCAAGGTACATTGTTGCAAAGATCAGCATAGCTAACTTTTATATTTACAGACTTTAATCAAGTGTCAAAACAAATTGAAAAGAAATTACAATCCAGTTCACAATGTTTGCCTGACCATCCCAAGGAAATTAAAGAGGTAAAAATCTGATGGTTAAATTCTTGACAATTAGTACATCATGCTTTGTTTTTCAGGAATTGTGTGAACAAGTTTTTCCTGAAGTAGTAAACGTTAAATCATTAAATATAATTTCTAATGATTTTGTTGATCATAAACCAAAAGAGAATGAAAGTTTGGCTGCAATTGCAAAAGAAGATAATGAAAATTCAACTAAAAGCTATGACAAGTTTCGAGATGGTATGAATTTAAATTAGAAATGTGTATAATAAGCAAACTGAAATTGTCAAACTTTTCAACTTATTGTGGTGTTTT
The DNA here is from genome assembly GCA_963680785.1 of Diplosoma virens. NCBI lineage: Eukaryota > Metazoa > Chordata > Ascidiacea > Aplousobranchia > Didemnidae > Diplosoma > Diplosoma virens. The sequence continues at coordinate 3,074,885 of OY796889.1, read as the reverse complement.
AACGTGTTTAATTCAATTTTCTTCGTTTAAATGCGAAAGCAACTAGAAGTTCAACTAAAATTAATTTTTCTTTATTTTATTAGTTAAGAGATATTCCTGCTATTATTTTATTTATGAGTTACAAAATTAATTTTAATAGAAAAATTTTTTTGCTAGTGCTTTGAAATTTTTTTATTAGCATACAGCATATTTATTTTATACCGAAAACAATTCAAAACTTAACTTTTTTTTGCAATTGACTGCAATGTAAAAAAAAAATATGGTCCAGTGATGATAATTTAAGATCTATACACACCAATGGTTGGCAATGTGGTCAAGTGGTTAAAGCACTGTGATTGCCAATGATAAATCAGTGTTTACACAGACCATTTCCAATAATTAAAAAAAACAAATAGTGTGCACTGGTTTTTGCTACTTGACACTTTCATTTTCTGTTCTAAAAGATTTAACAATTTTAAATCCGAATTTTCAATTTATCAGCTGAACAATTGCAATTGCCTTAGTGACATAACAAAACGTTTTTGTTGTTGCTTCAATGCTAGTCAAAGTAAATTATTTTTTTTATTTTCCCACCAAATTGGTTTGCTGATGAATTGGCTTGCTGACAAATTGTCTCACCAACGAATTGGCTTGCCAACAAATCTGTCCTGTCAAATTGTCTCCTGCCAAATTGGTAGCGCCAAATTGTTTTGCTTTAATTAAATGTGACTGGCCTGTAAGTATATCACATACACCTGGGCATAAAAATATTTCCAACTATGCTGTTGTAAATTCCTCAAACTTAATACTTCCACTTCTTTTTATCAAACTGGGTGTTATGGAACAGTATGTTAAAGCTTTGAATAAACAAGGTGCCTGCTTTCCATATATATTGTCAACAAGTTTCCAAAATTAAGTAGTGAAAAAGTCAAAGAGGGGATATTTGCTGGTCCACAAATTAGGCAATTTATAAAGGATGAACAGTTCCAGACAACAATGACAGATGTGGAAAAAGTGCATGACTGTCTTTTAGAGAAGAAGTATCTAAGTTTTTGGAAACAAGAAGGATCCTAATTACAGAAGTATTGTGGAAAATATTTTAGTCAATTTTCAAAAGCTTAGATGCTAAATGAGTGTAAAAGTTCATTTTTTACATTCTCACTTTGATTTTTCTTCAAATTTGGGTGCTATGAGTGAAGAATAAGGCAAAATATTTCACCAAGACATAAAACAATGGGAACAAGGTACAAAGGATGACTGTTCAATGGTGGTCAACTATTGTTGGTCATTGAAATGTGATTGCCATTGATGTGATGAGCCAGGAAGAAAAACCAGAAAAAAGAAATGCATGCCTTGTACCAAAAAAGTCAAAGCATCTGTGTGATCATTTGATCCTGTATCAATAGTTGCTTGATAATATTTTCATATCTGCATGTAGTCAGAGTCTATGTGGATTAATAGAAAATTTATATTTTCACTTATAAAAAATTGTGATGTAAAAGAAAATTTCAATTGCAGATTTACAATCAGCAGGGTAGAATTATACAAACACAACTATTATATACACAACTACTTTTATAAAATAACTTTTTAAAAATATCCACCAGTGTTATTAGTGCAGGAATACAAAACAATATAGGTCTTTTTGAGAACATGGGGTAGAGAGCTGTTGGGAAATAATACAGGGTGTGAACAATAAATTGATAATACTCTATAAGGCATGTTTAAATGTACTGAAGAATGCCCTAACTTTGGCCCAAAATCACTATTTATACAAAAAAGTTGATAACTTTCTTAGCACAAGAAAAATTATTCCAAATTTTTGACAGGTGATTATTTTATTCTTTTTACACATTTTAAGCTTTAATTGGGGTTTATAGTACTTTTGATGTTTAATTGTTTTATTTTTTTTCAAAATTGCCTAAAATTAATTAAAATCATTAGGTAACAAAGGCTATATCTGTGCAGCTAATATAAATACAATTACAAAAGTTTTTAATGTCTATAGATCTTTATGTAATGATTCTTTGCATTTAATTAATTTTTTTATCTAATATTATTTTTTTGTTTTTTTTAAGAGGTGGATCAAAATTAGGAACCTCTTAAAATTATTGGAGACCCTAACTTTGGACCACTTGGTGAATGATAACCTTAGCTTATATTTACTGATTTTGACAGACTTGCAAGGGACAGAAAGAGACAAAACTAATCAAGCACCACCAGCAAGCAAAATAACTCATTTGAATGTAGTCCCTGGCAGGTTTGTATGCCTGGACAGCTCTGACTAGGATCAAGATTCTGTATCAGATACTGATGGAGACTCTAAAGATAATGAAATCAGCTTCTCAACTAGTGAAGATGAAAGTGGAGATGATAAGAAAATTGTTCACCCAGACAGTACTATGAAGGAAGTATATTTCCTGAAAAAGTGCTCTTTTTGAATAATAACCGAGTAACAGTAAAATGTTTGAAAAGGCACAAGCTCCAGCAGGGTCAACCTGGAAGTGGCCTAAAGAAGATGACATTCACGACTACCCCATGGAAGATATTAAGCAAGAAATTGCGGCACCAATTCTCCTGTCTGGAAGCAGCAGAAACATTTTATTCAATGATATATGGGGTTAACTTTGTTCAGGACTGCTTGTCTGAAAAAATATTTTATAACAAACTAATTCTGAAATGGGTCAATGTTAGTGCATTCTACGGTATTTCATGGAAAAATTAATTATACAAAATACAATTTTGAGGCATACCGTATTTATTCAAATACAATGCGCACTCGTGTATAACGCACATCCCTAGTTTTCAATTAAAAATGCTTCATTTGGTATAAATTAACTTACCCAGTCCTTGTATATAGCATGCACCCAGACTTTGAGTTTTTATTTTGGTAGAAAATTTTGTGCGTTATACTTGAATAAATATGGTAATTTATTTGACCATGATTTTCCAGTGCATTTAATCTATGTGCGATCTTTTCAGCATCAATAACCTGATAAATGCACCCTATAAATGAGCAACTGGCCCAGATGATTTGCACTCTCTTAAGGAATTAAAATGCTTGCTTAATAGCTGACTTTAAAGATTGAACCATGTTGTGAAGTTTATTGTTGCATATCTTTTCAACCTTGCTACATAGCCAATAGTTGCTAGGATTAAATTTGGTGAGCTAGAAGGCCAAGAATGCTTCAGTACAAACAAAGGCAATTGTTTTTTGGACAGTTTTGGTTCCGTAAACAGGTCTGAATCTTAAACAAACATGACATACTTGGGATCATAGTCCTTGTTAATCCACAGTAACATAACAGTTTTAAGAATATTCATGTAATCATCTGTATTAATTTTTAAACCAACTTCAATGAAACGAGAATCACAACATTACCATTATTTGCAACACCTGCAAAAAACTGTGACTAAAGCTGGGTTTTTCTTCTGCTTGATAGGTGTAACTTAGGATAGATTCAAAGCAACTATTCTGGAGTTTCTTCCATTAGCCATCTCATCAGCACTTTTGCCGAAGCTTGATCTTCAGCCGAAATTCAGGTAATTTTTGCCAATGCTTTGGCTTTCCCAAGCAATTTTCCATTATTATAAGATCCTTACACCTGATAGCTGATATAATTTATTTATTATATCAAATACAAAACTTATTACAAAATCACAAGCTATTACTACTGTGATGTGTTATTCATCTGTTTTGAAACATGTTTGTTTACATTGAATTACAGCAGTGGCATGCAGTCAGGGCATGCAAGTCATGACCAATTAACTTTTGCGTGATGATCTTAAGACGCGGCAATTTAGCAGCGTGGTGGAGTGGTTAGAGTGCCGTGATTGTGATCAACATATCGTTTCGGTTCAAACCCCTTTCGTCCCATTACGTCTTTGGGAAGACATTTACCCTGTTTGGTGATCTGGTCAATCAGTTTTAAATTTCAGTCATATCTGTATTAAATTTCAAGGGTACAGTAATATTTTGGCCTCTCCTGAAGCAGGTTGGGGTAATTGCTTATCCTATATATTAGCGCCTCCGTCGCTTTCCTGCGAGTCAGAAGGATAAATATAGAAATAAAATTTAAATTTAGGCCTTGCAATGAATGAGAACTTGGCAACACTCCATTTTGATACACATCTTCTAGGCTTTTACCAAGTGGACCAGAAAATAAATTAAGAGAAAGTGTTGCTCCATCAAGTGCTTGAAATATATGGCGTAAAAAAGTTTGTTGCAATGTTCTTCTTAAACCTTATTAATTACACCATTATATTTCGAATTTTGAAAAGGTTCCAAAATGTGCCGCAGGCGGAAAAAGGTTGAGAAGCACTGATCTATATACATGCTATTCACATGCGAAAATAGTGCGTCATCGTCTTTTCTTGCAACTTCTCGATATTTTGCTCTTTATTTTTTTAGTTTGCAGCGGTCTATTGTAAGGCTCTCATTATATGTGGTCAACAGGCCATTAGAATTGAGGTCTTTGATGACCGCATTGGCCACTGAAGTTCCTGCTTAGTCAGATAATTGAAATCGGTCGCAAATGAAAGCTAAGCTTGGTCATCTTAATCGATTTTGTTGCAAATCAGCACAAGAAAGTGAAGAAACACTAGAAACAAATGTCAGCACATAATAGCCAAGCATCAATATTTGCAACAGTCGACTTTAATCTTGATCTTTACTTGTAGGAAGATTCTGATAACACTGCTCGTCGCTGGAATTACATGTCACTGGCAGTTAGTTTTTCAACAGCAGCAATGAATTTTGCAATTCTGATACTCTTTTGGTCTTGATAAAGATCATAATCTTTTTTCCACATGCTAATAAGGCAATGCTTCTGTTTTTTATCTTCACAAAAAATATCAAAGAAGGTATTAATGTTTTTAATAAAATTTGTCTCTTGAATGTTACATCACGTTTAACATTGAGATACCTATCTGATTTCCTCCTGAGTCTCCCTCATTACTGATATTCCTCATGAGTTGTTAAACTTTAGACTGAACTCTAGATGTGCTAAATATTATAAATATTGCACCAAGTTCAAAGCTGAACTAGTCGTTCTGTCACTGTGCTAGCAGCTTTAAACATCAAAAAATTAATCTTCCTTAAGACTGGACAATTTATTTGCTTAGTTTTGGGCAAGAGACAGTGAAGGAAATGCTTCGTAGTCATTAATTTATGCCCACTGTGTAAAATCCTTGCAGCTTTTGCAACCTGATTTTTTTGTATCTATATTAATTATTATTCACTTGTAATAAATTGTGCTAACATTTAGGTTAAATTATAAACTTTATCTCTAAAAAAGAGAAAGTATGAATACATTTTTCTTTCTTCAAAAGTAATTTTCAATAAAAAACAGGTTATTTGCAAATAACTTTTTTCTGTTGAAAATTGAAACAAAAGTTCTATTAGAGGAGATATAAACTTTGGTATTCTGCAACTTTTGATGTAAGTTTTATTATTCTACGTTGTTTGATTCAAAAGTTATCGTAAATGTTCCAAAATTAGGGCCAATAAACCACTAGAAATAGGTAGCACAATCATTTCTGCATAAAAGCCAAAAGCCAAAAAAATGTCGATAGCGTGGTCGAGTGGTTAAAGTGTCATGCTAATGATCAACATAGTCTCAGTTCAAAACCCACTTGCGCCGTTCTATTGTGTCCTTAGGAAAGAGACTTTAAGGCACTTTTCCCTGCTTGGTGGTCTTAACAAGAAGTTCTGAATTACAGTCATATCTCTATTAAATTACAAGCGGACAGCAATATCTCGGCATTTTCGGAAGCAGGTTGGAGTAATTGCTTACGGTATGCATTAGCGCCTCCGTCGCTTTCCTGCGAGTCAGGAAGATAAATATAGAGATAAAATAAAAATAAATAAATAAATAAATAAAAATAGTTTCAAACATGTTTTTTACACCCATTACCAGGCTTTCTGATCCCAAGTAATTTAATTCTTGAAAAAAAGTTTTTTACTCCATCCTACTGCATATAGCCTGTCTCTTCCATACCAAGATCGTTTACTTTTATTTGTCTGGCCAGTAAAGATACTTTTGATTAATTGTTTAAATATATTTACAAATGGTGTTTTTACAGAAGACCATCAACAACGAAATCATATGATTCGTCATCACTTGAACGAATTTACTTTTAAATGTCTTGTCTGGGACAAAAAATTGACTCAATCTAGTCAAGTGGAACGATGCAAACTAGCGTATGGCCACAGATTTGAATGCCAGTATTGCCATGAAAAGCTTTTAGATGTGCACCTTTTAAAACACCATCAAGTGTTTCACACCGGTGTTTGCAATTTTAAGTGTCAGTATTGCAATAAAAAGTTTTTTCGTGCGCAAGATCTAAAAAAGCATGAAGTCATTCACACCGGTGTTTGCAATTTGAGATGTCAGTATTGCGATAAAAAGTTTTCACATGCGTCCAATTTAAAAAAGCATGAACTGATTCACACCGGTGTTCGCAATTTCAAGTGTGAGTATTGCGATAAAAAGTTTTTATATGCTTGCTATTTAAAAAAGCATGAACTGATTCACACTGGTGTTCGCAATTTGAAGTGTCAGTATTGCGATAAAAAGTTTTTATATGCGTCCAATTTAAAAAAGCATGAACTGATTCACACTGGTGTTCGCAATTTCAAGTGTCAGTATTGCGATAAAAAGTTTTTATATGCGTCCAATTTAAAAAATCATGAACTGATTCACACTGGTGTTCGCAATTTCAAGTGTCAGTATTGCGATAAAAAGTTTTTATATGCTTGCTATTTAAAAAAGCATGAACTGATTCACACTGGTGTTCGCAATTTGAAGTGTCAGTATTGCGATAAAAAGTTTTTATATGCGTCCAATTTAAAAAAGCATGAACTGATTCACACCGTTCGCAATTTCAAGTGTCAGTATTGCGATAAAAAGTTTTTATATGCGTCCCATTTAAAAAAGCATGAAGTGATTCACACTGGTGTTCGCAATTTGAAGTGTCAGAATTTCGATAAAAAGTTTTCACATGCGTCCAATTTAAAAAATCATGAAGTGTTTCACACCGGTGTTTGCAATTTCAAGTGTCAGTATTGCGATAAAAAGTTTTTATATGCTCGCAATTTAAAAAGTCATGAAGTGATTCACACCGGTGTTCGCAATTTCAAGTGTCAGTATTGCGATAAAAAGTATTTGTATGCGTCCCATTTAAAAAAGCATAAAGTGATTCACACCGGTGTTTTCAATTTCAAGTGTCAGTATTGCGATAAAAAGTATTTATATGCGTCCCATTTAAAAAAGCATAAAGTGATTCACACCGGTGTTCGCAATTTCAAGTGTCAGTATTGCGATAAAAAGTTTTCACATGCTCGCTATTTAAAAAAGCATGAACTGTTTCACACCGGTGTTCGCAATTTCAAATGTCAGTATTGCGATAAAAAGTTTTTATATGCGTCCCATTTAAAAAAGCATGAAGTGATTCACACCGGTGTTCGCAATTTCAAGTGTCAGTATTGCGATAAAAAGTTTTTACATGCTTGCTATTTAAAAAAGCATGAACTGATTCACACCGGTGGATCTTAGTAGATCTCTTGGGGGCAATAAGTAGATCTCTTGTCATGGTTATGTTTCGTTAGATGCTTATTGCTGTCATTTTTTGCAATCTTTTTTTCGTCGTCAGTTATTTGAGTGGGGTATTGTGCCATGGCTCCATAGATTGAAGTACCCTATTATGTTTTTGGGACGAAAAATTGACAAAATTGGGATAGACCCAAAGTTGTAAATTTTTTCTTTCATTATTCGATTAGATATCGTTTCGATTATGTGTTGTTTCGATCAAATGTCATTTTGAAGAATTGTCGTTTCATTCAGGTGTGGTTTGATTAACTGTCGGGTCACGTGTAAATCTTTCACGATAACTTTCTGTATCTGCTACTGATTTGAGTTATTTCAAGTTTCGTATCAGAATCGAATTTTTTCCCAATATTCCGTAGCCTATCTTTCTAGATGACATTGGCAAAGTGGTAATTGAGTTCTTGTGACATCATTGTTAAGGGCTCCTAATTAGGATTTTGCCTCAAGCCCCTAATTTTGAATATCCATCACTGAGTACAAAGCATAGGTCTTCTCTAGAAGGCCAAAAAAAGACCTTGCAGGTCTATGTGGGTGCATGAGTTGTATTTCTGCATCATGTTCTTTACTGACATCACCATACCAATCCACCAGTTTCTTTCTTATCAGTAGGCTACATAACTGTGAGGAGTTGGTCTCATGGTGATGTGTTGCTGCTCAAAGTTAAACAAAAGATATTGATGATCCTGCTTCTATGTTGCTACACAAAGTTAAACAAAAGACTCTTTTAATGCCAATTCTGTTGTTACCTAATGAAATGAAATGATAAAAATTCCTGTTTCCTGGTATAGATTTTTCAGCAGTCTAAAGAGCTTGTTCATGGCAATGCGAACCAGTTCCATGAATTCTTTAGAAATAAATATAATGTCAATCCCATGTATGCTTTCCTTGCAAAACTCAAATAATTGGGCTAATGTTAATATCTGGGCATTATCGGCTCGTGCAGACTTGCTCTGGTAGCTGTTCGTTTTATGGTCCCTCCAATGCCATTACAGGGAGATTTGCCATGACTAGTGGCAAAAAAGTGCCCATTCCGCTGGTACATATTTCTCATATCTTGCTACTAACTAAATATTTTTGACATCAAATCTCTATTCATTGAAATGAGCGACATTATTGGGATATTTAAATAAGCGTTAATATTGAAACCTAATTGTTAGAATGGGCAGTTATTAATGTCTATTTCAACAATTAGATTAAAGTTGATAGCATTAAAATTCTTTAAAACTTAAAATTTGCTTAGGTAGATCATAAATTTCATAGTATATCAAACACTTCATACTGATGCACCTGCATCCTTAAACAGTTTTATCATGCAACAAAGAACATGGACATAAAAAACAATGGATTCAATAGGCCTAGGTTTTGGTTGCCATTTTTTGAAGTTTAAAGTAACTCCCAAATTTTCGACAGGATATTCAAGATTTGATTTGTAGTATCAACTCTGGAAAATAAGAAAATGGTAACATTCATTGATAAAGATAGCCCACGTAGTCCAAAATGTTTACACGATTTTTAAATTTTTTTTTTTTAATTGTTTGTATCAGACACCAAAGTCCATAGACAGGCAATGTTAAGGCAAAACAGCACAAGACACAAAAGCAGAACACCACAAAAAAATTAACCAATCAAAATAAAGAAAAAAAAAAAGAACACCTGTGATAGAATGATAAATTATCTAATTTTAATAAAGAGTATTGTTATAACAAATCCAGAAAATAGGTTTATACAAAGCATCAGAAGACATTAAGCAAGAAATGTATACATTGAATGAATTGTTGCATCTTCTTAAAAACAAATATAAATAATTTCTAATTAGGGCATCAAAAGTCTTAATATTAGCTTGAATTTGCCGAGTTCTAGATGATTCCTGTCGAGGTATGTTGTGTAAAATTCTGAACGAGTTGTACGCAATACGAGCACGATTTAAACTGCTGATTTTGAATTTACACCATAAATGAACAGAATACATAGAACATTTTTAACTAGGCTTGAACAATTATGAAATTTTGAACGTAGAGTATTACCAACACAGTATAAATAACAAAGGTGTCTGTTTATATCAAGGTCATCAAACAAGTCATTAGTAATTAATACACCAAGATATTTTACTGAATTTACAAACTTGATACATTTGACATCTAATATAATGTTTGGTTTAACGTTTACTTTGAATTTTTTATTTTGATAAATCATGCCAACAGTTTTATCATTATTAAAAATAATACAATTGTTAACTGCATATTCTTTGCACACATTTACTAGTTTTTGTAGCCCTTTGACGCTGGGGCTAAATACAAATAAATCGTCAGCAAACATTAAATAATTTAGTAAAGATGAACCAACAAAACATCTCTTTGAACAGAATTTAATTTCCTAGATAATAGGGTGGAGTGAAAATAATTTTTTTTTTTGAAATTGAAAAAATTGTAGTTCTAAAAACCTGCCAAACAGGTAAAATCTACGAAAAAAATTGGTTTTGGCGAGTTGCTACCTTTGGGAGGCTAGCAACCCCCCAAAATGTGTTTTGAGGGGTAAAATTTCCTAAAAATGTCGTAACTCAATAACCGCTTATCGTAGAGGCATGATTTGTGGCTCAAAATTTGCAGAATCATCTTTCTATATGTGCTAAGAGAAAGTTTTTGTCTATTTCCACTAGAAAAAAAGTTATGATAGAAAAACTGTTTAATAAGTTTGTTTGTTTGTACTTAACTAATAGTTATCTGAAAAGTTATTATTATTTTTTGCAGGTATATTGTTAAGTAATTGTGTAAATCAAAGTTTTGGCCAAACTGCGAAGTAGTAAAACATGAAAAGACGGAGTTCAACTTCTGTAAAGAAGATTTTACATAGTGGACACACTTTCTCTACCCGTGATAGTTTTCCACCAGGAGTATTGCCTACCAAGCGACATGTAATAGAACGCATTCTTCATTTGAAAAACTGTCGAACCTTCAATGCCGCAAATGACATTGCCAGAGAAATTTATGACAGATGGGTATGGTGCAACGTATATCCCATTCATCTGTACACCATTTCGAAAAAAGTTCAAAGTTTTGTGAATTGTTTCAGTGCACTTGATCGCTGGTCAAAGAAAAAACGAGAAGCATTTTTACAAAAGGAAAAAGAGTTTATGTCAACTATTGATGAAATATTTGATGTTTTTTGTGCTGACGATAAGCAGCGCAGAATTTTGGAGAAACAACATGGTTTGAAAATGACAGATGATGATTATGCTTTTTATAAAGATCAAACTAGTAAGCGAGTTGGAAGATGTGTGGATGCTGTGGTTCCTTCAACGTCAGCTGACATACAGTTTTTGAGGCGCTCTCGACTCTTACAACCTCATCCAGAACCACCAACATGTTCTTCCGTTACATCAGTTACATCAGTGCCTGAGTCAGCTTTGGATTATCTGTCAGATTCTAGTTCAATCAACACGGACCAAACGCAATCTTCTGCTGCTTCTGAATTTGTTTCTCAATCAATGCCATATGAAAATCAAAATCGAATGATTTGGTCAAACCTTGCAAGGATGAGTGAGCGTTTTCAGATATCCGACAGAGCTGCTGCTGCGATCGCTAATAGTGTGATGCAAGATTTGGGTCTAATTACTGATGATGACAAGACATACGTTATTGATCGTAGCAAGTTTTGAAGAGAGCGAGAACGATGCCGTGCTGAAATTAGGAAAAAGGAGCAAGAAAATTTCAAGTTAGTGAATGCCATATATTTTGATGGGCGCAAAGATGCAACACAGGTCACCATGCAAGGGCCAAATGACAAGTTTTACAGGTCTGTGCAACTTGAAGATCACTATACAATGGTTGGGCAGCCTGGTGAATACTATCTTTCTCATTTTTCCACAGAGGATGGCAAAGGAAGAACCATAGCACAAAAGATCTTCAACACCATTGCAAACACCGAATTACATGACAAGCTTACAGTAGTTGGCACTGATGGAACTGCAGCATTGCAGCAATGACAGGCAAGTTCAATGGTTGCATTCGTAAGTTGGAAGAACTATTGAACAAGCCACTACAATGGGTAATTTGTCTACTACATACCAATGAACTACCCTTGCGCCATGTCTTTACTATGCTTGATGGAACCACCAATAGTCCTGACACATTTGCAGGACCAATTGGGAAGTGTTTAACTGGAGATGTTTCAAGTTGGCCGGTTGCTGCTAATTTTAAGTCAATTTCAAACCCTCAGTTTGTACAGTTGCCAGAATCAGTTGTTAATGATCTGAGTACTGATCAACACTATGCTTACAAGATATGTTCAGCAATAATCATGGGGGTTGTCGACAGCGACTTGCAATATTTAAAAGTAGGTCCCATTGTGCATTCACGCTGGCTAACTCTGGGCTGTCGAATCCTCAGATATTATGTTTCGGTGGATGAACCCTTTTCAAACTTGAAAACTCTGACGAAGTTTTGTCTTCAAGTTTACTTTCCAAGTTGGTTTGAAATTAAGTTAAATAGTCAACTAACTTGCGGATCTAGAAATTTTTTCAACTTGGTCCAACGAATTCTTTAGGTGCCTGACGAAGCTGTTCGGAAAACTGCTCTGAAAGTTGTGCAACGAAATGCATTTTTCGCACACCAGGAAAATGTCTTAATCGCCATGTTGGGTGACAACGATGAGGAGATACGAATGCGAGGAGTGAACAAAATGCTTTCGATTCGTGGAAACTTGCCATCAACGGTTTCATTTGATAATCATATCTTGGTTGACAATCGCAGTGAAGAATATTCTTTGGAAGGAGCAAAATATTATGATACCGCCTCAACTGTACGGCTGTTTGAACCGCCCACACTGGATCTAACAGTGAACTCGTACTACAAGATGGTGAATTTAACATCTTGCCATCAGCAGCCTCCGGTAATTAAACATTTAACTGATTTAGATATTGAACAATGCCGGATAAGACCACTGCAGCTCGACCACCCATGTCACAACCAATGTGTAGAGCGCCATGTCAAAATGGTAACAGAGGCCGCAGCACAAGTTGAAGAATTTGAGCGAAGAGATGGGTTGATTCGCCAGAAGATTAAATCTCGAAAACTTTTGAAAAAATTTGACACTAAAGTGCAATTCTGATGCGCTTCATCAGTGGTGGATATTCCAATTTAGGGGCCCGAGGCAAGAATTTTCAAAAATTCATGTTGTCTGAGAAAAAAAAGAGGTCTGATCTGGGCTTGGATATTTTTCTCCCAAAATCAAAGTGTTCTCTAAAAAAAAAAGGTCTTCACTTCAATTTCATCTCTGATTTCCCTCTTTTTCTTCCAAAATCAAGGTGTTCTCCAAAAAAAAAAAAGTCTTCACTCCAAATCGTCCACTGAGCGAATCCAAAACTGTATATGCTGTTTTCGAGGGGGGGCCCCCCAAAAAAGGGGGGCCTGAGGCGACTGCCTCATTCGCCTCACCCAATATCCACCACTGCGCTTCATTTTGCGTAGGGTATTTGGTGTACTCTAACTTGCTTTCTTATTTTTCTCTCACTCCTTAGGCAAAACAACCCAATATCAGCATCAACAGTTCGAAAGTAATGAGATGTAACAGATTTTCTTTAAATTACTGAAATACTAAACATTTTATGGGCAGTAAAGCTAGCACGTTCTGTACCTTATGAGTAGGCCTATTTAGGTACTTTGTCTGGTGACCAAAGTTATCCCAAATCATCTTGTTAATATTGTGATTGTCATAATTAGTCCTTATATTGTGATTGTCATAATTAGTCTTTATCAGTTAGACATATATCATTTCAAATGTTAGATCAAAGTTATTTCCATACAGCGCAATTTTCGAGTATTGAGCATAAAAAACGGCTTATCGATTATAACTTTTTTTTTGTGAAAATAGACAAAAACTTTTTCTTAGCACATATAGAAACATGATGATTTTGCAAATTTTGAGCCATAAATCATGCCTCTACGATAAGCGGTTACCGAGTTACGACATTTTTTGTCAATTTTACCCCCCAAAAACACATTTTGGGGGGTTGCTAGCCCCCCAAAGGTAGCAACTCGCCAAAACCAATTTTTTTTGAAGTTTTAGCCTATTTGGCAGGATTTAAGAACTACACTTTTTTCAAATTTTTTTTTCACTCCACCCTATTGGGATATCCAAACTGTATCGAAGTTGTGTGCAAACTGTATCAAAACTATATTTTAATTATAACGATACTTCATAAAAACTGATATCGTAACTTTATATTAACTATACTACAATGTTTACTGGGTTTGATTCTGTCTCCAATTTATCGATTACAAGACGCGGGCCAAAAAATAGAACATGGCGGTCCGTTGATATCTCTGCTATATACAGTTCATTATTTTAATTAAAAACATCTATTCAATTTGATTGCAACTATTTTTCATGACAGGGACCTTGTTAAAAAGCCCTGACCTTGACATTGACAAAAAAAATTGTTAAATAAAAAGCTGTCTTTTTACTGATGGCTTCTGCTTTTTATAAATCTAATTTACAGTAACAAAGAGATCGCAGAAACATGCAAAAGTAAATGTTTTATTTATCAACTGTCATTTCGATCAAGTAACGTTTCGATCAAATGTTGTTCGACCAAGTGTGGTTTCGATCAACTGTCGTAGTACCGTTTTTAATGACAGATCTAATCATCCCTGTTAGAAATTCTTTAATATTACATTTATGTAAACCCTAATTATTCAAACCAAATTTCTCTCTAAATGTTAAACAAACAGAAGGCTACAAAGTAAATTAATTTTCCAATTTTTTTCGACAAAATCATCTCGTTTATCACTTATTTTCAGTGGGAATAGGTTGTCGGAGAGCACGCATTTCGTCGAATCAGAGCAACGTGCATACTTACCAATGGTGTATACTTACCAATGTACGAGCATACTTACCAATGGTAAGTATGCACGTACATCTAATTCATTAAGAGAGGGCTTTATCTGTATATGAGCCCATCAAACTTTGCACTTTTTTAATTATCATACACCGACAAAATATGCAAAAACCAATACCTTGCAGCTTACGGATGTAATGTTTATTCATTAAAAAATTTTCTTATATATAAATAAATTGCAGGCGAGTCGTTATTTCAATGAAATCTTAATTTAAACGCAGCAAACCTTCGCGAGACCTCAAAAATTAATGCAAGAGATCTGTGGGAAAGTTACTTCCTTAGCGCCTTACTCAACCATGACGTTATAATAAACAAATACCAGTCGGCAATTCCCGTCAAGTAATCCCTGGTTAAATTTTTTAAATTTTCTTTAATAAAGCCATTTTGAAAATTATTTTTTTCTCAAATTTTTATGAAGCGAAAATGTTTGGCATATAACTAAAATGTTTACAATTAATTTTGTTCCCATAGCCGTATCTGGCGGGGGGAAAAGGGGCAATTTTCCTCCAAATTCCCAAAATTTGGGCAAAATTATGATTTTTCAGGCAGCGACAATGATCAATTGCAAAAAATAGTTACCAAATTTAGGTGAAGACTTTTTTTAGAGAACACTATGATTTTAGGACGAAATTCGGTCTTCGTCCGAGAATATCAGACAATTTTTTTGTCGTATCCAGTAGCGGCTCGTATGTTAAAATTATGTAAACCGTCATTCAAATCTATTTTAATTAAAATTTTTAATGTATCAATAATCTCGGAACCCCATGGGGTTTAATATTCTAAAAAGTAACGAAAATAATATGTTAAATATTGAAAAAACAAATAGAAATGTTTATTTTTTTATTTAAAATTTTAGGTAATACTTATTTAATAATGTTATGTTCTAAAAGTGTTATTCGTTCATTCAAAATTTTGGTAAAGTAGGGGTAAAAAATTGTAAACAAACAATTTATTGATTTAAAAAGTTTTTTATTGGTACAAAACTTTAAAATAGCTTTTAACAGCAAATGCTTCATTTAAAGCTCTTTTGTTAAATAAGTAGCCTTAAAAAAGGCTGTTGTGAAAACTCGAACGTTTTCGTCTAGCTCTCTTCAGGAGGTTTCGCTAGAATAAATTGCAGAACTGAACGTAGTATTTCAAAAGCTTTAAGACTGATCCTGATTGGCTACAATTAAGGTTAGTAACAGATATCATAATAATTAAAAATATTTACTAAATAAAACCACGTTTCGACAGCGTAAGAAATTTTTTGCCAAAAAAAGGAACAAAATTATGCAAGTTTCGTGCTAAAATTTTGGAACTAAAAAGAAAATTTTTTACAATTATACTAACAATTTGTGTTTGTAAACAAATTCTTTCTGTCTACACAAATTAGGTTTTCGAAGAGTGATTAAAATTGATTCCAAGACTGATAAATGAAAATCGGATCGTGCTTTAGAGAGAATAAAAAATTGATTGTCCTTATAGTGAGATGCACATTTTTGGTTATGTAATAGATGGTTTCCAATCGCTGAATCACAGTGCGGTATTGAGTTCGCTAGTTTTCCTGGGCGTTCTGGTTGTTTACGTTCTTGACTGGTTCTGTTCCGAATAGACTTGGGCACATGCTGGCGGATTCTGTCCTGCAAACGTTGGGACGTTCGACCCACGTACCGACTATCGCAGTGGCACACGTATTCGTATACGACGTTACTTTGTTGAAAAGTGGGAAGAACGTCTTTATGTATAGCAGGTAAAATTCGTCTGGTGGAAAAGACCACTCGTGGTTGAACCGTTCCAAAACAATTATTAATAGATGATTTTATTTTTCTTTCAAATTTCAGGGAATTTTCGCCAATCCAAGGCAATTTTAAATAGACAGGGCATTTTTTTGGGCCTTCTTTAGTGCTTTGTTGGAAACGTACAAGTTTTTTAGAAATTCTCGAATCAATAAGGAATTCTAGATAACCATTTTTTACAAGAATAGAGCGAATATTGTCTAGTTCATGTTTTAATGTAGGTTTAGAGCAGATTTTTAAGGCTCGATGTGTTAAAGTATCAATGAGATTTGTTTTACGTTGTTTTGGTATAAAGGAATTCCAATGAATATATTGACCTGTAAAAGTGGGCTTTCGATAGACTGAAGCGATGAATTTATTATCAGATTTGGTAAAAAGTACATCCAAAAAAGGCAGAGAATTATTGGTTTCAATTTCATTGGTAAATTTTAAGGAGGGGTGAAGCGAGTTAAGACAATTTAAAAATTTTTGGAATTCAGTTTCTTTGTGAAAAAGGGAAAAGGTGTCATCAACGTAACGACAGTATACGGTAGGTTTTAAAATTTTATTAAAACGCTTTGATTCATAATAGCCAACAAATATATTTTCCAGAGCGGGACCAAGGGGCTGCCCATAGCAACTCCATCAATTTGCCTGTACATAATGTTGTTAAAGCTAAATTCAACTGAAGTAGTTGCAGTTTTCATCAGTTCAATAAAAACATGTTTAGGAATAACTGGAGTAGGGAAGTGACCGTCGTAACTATTTGTAATTTATCTAGTTACAATCTTTCCGAAACTGAAAAGTTTGTTTTAGCCTATGGTCTAGAGTTTTGCCTTCCGCCAACTAATATTAAACGTGAAAAAGTATTCGCAGAATTTGAAATTTTATTTGCTTAATTGTTACATCATAAACCAAAGAGTATTGATTAACTAAGTTTTCTTAAAGCTAAACTTAATGAATTAGCACACAGTTTTGTGGTTCTCCTATCGATGTGACTAAATTTCCCTTTGATTCTGACTGTCTTCAATCGATTAAGTCTCTACGTTCTAATAAACATATTTTAATTATTAAGCCTGACAAAGGCTCTGGAGTCGTCATTCTTAATAGATCAGAATATGACAAAAAAATGGTAGCTATCATTTCTGACTTAACTAAAT